>CAIGRN010099324.1:0-29326 GCA_903798345.1 Fraxinus anomala
ATTCTATCATTTGGAGAGCATCTATAAATTTAGAGAGTTAAAATTTTGAAGTACTCCAACAAACTCTTTATATTTAACACTTAATTTTACTACTCCCAAAAAATATTTATTATTTTTCTTTATCTTTTATTTTAACTAACTTTTATTTAGATTATTTTATTATTTTCCTACATTGAAAATTGAAACACTTTGAATTCATTTAATTATGAGGAATGCTATATAGCTCCAGCGTGGTTACAATCCTAGTTTAGGTGGTGTTAATGTGACATTAAATGATATGTGAAATTAAATAAGTAAAACTTACCTTTCATTTAATCTATGATTTAGAACTACCTAGACTGAGGTTGTAACCCTAATGAGGCTAAATAATATTACTCTTTAATTATAAAAAGTGAGTTTGACTCTCCGAATTTGGAGAGTCAAACACACTCTCTAAATTAAAATGTTAATTTAAAGAGTATCTTGGAGTATGCTTTTAAATGTTGACTCTTTAAAATAAAGGGGATTTCATGTTTAAAGAGTCTCTTGCAGATACTCTAATTTAAAGAGTTTTTTGTAGCATGATTTTAAATGTTGACCATTTAAAATAGAAAGCGTCTCATGTTTAAAGAGTCTCTTGCGGATACTCTTATGATTTAAATGCTAAAAATATAAGTTTGTAGATCAATTTGCTATCAACTAGAAAGTTGGGGACAGTGTGTGCAATTTAAATACTTCCAATTGTACATCTTGTTTGGGAAGTGCTTAGACATTTGAACTGAACGCCTATATTTATTTCCCTCCCATCCCATGCTCCCACCGTCTCTCTTACAAATGAGTAATGGAAGATGAAAGCACCAAAATTCTCAAAATTTCAGATCTAATTCAACGTGTTTTGTCCTTAACCGGTGCATTCTCTCTCAGTCTCGGCCGTCCGATACTAGACCCTAAGACCCGTCGACCGTTCGGTCCAATTCAACATCCCAACAAATCACACAATAGGCCTTTTCCTTTCTTGGTGAATGGAAGCAGCTTAGAACGCAGCTGAAGAAAAGGTCGATAGTGTTGATACGAGTTCCTTTATAGATTTCAAAGATAATTCAAATGCTAAATATTTAGTTTCGGTGTGGTAGAGTGCAAGGATTGTAGTTTAAAAATCTTGCCGTCAGGATTTGGTGATTTGAGCGAGAAAAATAGGAAAGACCATTGTTTTATGAGAGGTGTTACTTGTTCCAGGATTAAATCTAGAGTCAAATCAGTGGCGCTCCCCTATTAGAGGGGGTCTATTCCCTATAGGGGCGCCCGGGATTTAATCTTGGAAGAACCAGTTTTGTCCTTGTTTTATTAAGCCAGTGGTTGTATTATTGGGTCAAAACATGTATACCTGTTTACATTCACATTTTTAGTTTAAAAAAAATATTTTATTGCTCAAATTCCGTTTTCTGTTTACTTTATGAATTATTCTAAGCTGAAGTCAGCATTACAAGGTGCATCTAGAAGGTAGGATTGGTTCAAAAATGTTGTAACTCAAATCTGCCACTATCAGCATTTCAATTTCGGGTAAATCTGCCTATTATGATCCCAGTTAAGAAGAAGTTGCAAATTTTTTTTCGTGTCCATCAATTTCTAGTTTAATCAGCTCTTGTGAGGCAACATGGAAGAAAATGCTATATGACAGGAAAAACTGTTCGGGTTTTGTTGCTAACACCAATCAGAAAATTCCTTTATCCTGTGGTGGGACTTTTTATGCATGGTCTTGCGCACTGAAGAAATTGGTTGTTGGCGGAATCTCCGAGAAATCTTGAATCTGGAATCAGTCATTCAACCAAACGAATACTAATCGAGGAGACTCAACCAACGACTTTCTACACTTGGTTGCCACGAGTTTCTAACCCATAAAAGGGTCAAGTTGGTGGTAGTAGTAATATCACAAAGGGAAAGAAGAAGAAGGAAGACACCAAGCAAAGTTCTCCATTGCAAGAAGGAACGCGGCCTCTTTTTCTCTCTATTGCTCTCACACACACGCATGGCACGACTGTTGGAGGGATGGGATATATGCCTCAATGTCAGGTCACCAATTTGGGCTCAAGTTACTAAATTGGCGGCCAGTTAAAGGCCACAACTAACCAAGAATAAATGGGCCAATAATATCACCACCTAACCAAAGCCAATCAATAATCACAACTTGAGCTATCCACAAAGTCTTGGACCACAAGCAATATAAACTTAAGTGAAAATTTCATATATAAGAGATTAAGTATCACTCATTTCAAAACTAAAAAAATAATGTAGAAGAGGGTGTTTGAAACCCCATTATTTTTTAAGAATGTATTTTGGAATAGTAGATTGATAAAGAATGTGTGGTCAAAAATGAAATATTTTTGATTTGTGTGCAATATTATTTTAATGAAAAATGTGTGATTAAAAAGAATAGAGAAAAATGGGAATCAAATATCTCCTAAAATTTCAAAAATCAGGTATTAATTATATTTTATTTATGAAATAATTAATTAAAAATATATTTTATAAATAAAATATAATAAGGTCACAGTTTTATATAATTTGGTCACAATTATCGAATTAATTGCTTATAAATTATTTTTCGATCACAAATTAAATTTTTTATAGGTCACAAATTATTTTACGGTCATAATAAAAAATTTTAAAGGTCAAAAATTGTTCATCGATCATAAATCAAAAAAAAATATAGGTCACAATTTATTTATAAATCATAAATAATAAATTTTCTAAGTCACAACTTATTACACGATCACAAATTAGCATATTATTGGTCACAAATTAACAAGTTTTTAAATCACACATTATTTATTGGTCACAATTTATTTATTTCATTGGTCACACATTAAAACGATTTATTAGTCACAATCAACCAAATAATTTGTGACACCGCTGCCTCCAGTCGCATCGCCACCACCTCTCGACAATAACACCACCATCTCAAACAAACCAACACCCATGACCAAAAACCACCACTACTTCACAACCACCGCAACAGTAGCGACCACCACCATCGTCTACACCATCACCAGCACCACTACCATAACCACTTCCAACACAGCCTAACAACGCTGCCATTACCCAAAATCACTGCACAACCACCATAAAACACCACCAACCGCAAAAGACCACCTGCAAACACCGCTATACCACAAACACCACCAATTGCAGCGGGATTTAAATATGTATTTATAGCTACACCGCCACCGCCACTGCCACTGCCAACACCAACATCAACACCAAATTTTCTCTCATGAGTAGCAGCAGCGTCTCCAAACCTACCACTGCAATGTCGCAACCACCATTATCATACATTGTAACCCACCTCCACCACACCGACTCCGCCAAATCTTCCACCTCTCGCCAGTAAGCATCCAACACCACGCACTCATACCTCAAATCAAAACCCCAGTCGACCAATTACACATTACCATTTCTGTCGTACCTCTTCATCCACAAAGTCCACCACCGTCGACTCAAAACCAAGATCAACAACATCAATTCTCACAGCCAATCGAAATATCCAACATCCCAATCGTAAAGATGAGTTTATGGCAAAGAAACCTTCCTCATTGTGGCCATAGCCTCCTACACCTCCGTTACCTCCATAACCTCCCTTACGACGTCCAACATGGAATCTAGCGCCTTCGCCGCTAACATGGGGCAGAGCTTCGTCTACGGTAACATTACGGCCATCAAGGTCCTGCCCCTTTTGATCTCCCAGTGGTCTTGTAAACGGCACTGCGTGGCACAAGGTAGGTAGCCACGCGTTGTAGTCCTGCTCGCGGCGATAGTGTTTGGTTTCCGACAACTGAAAAGAGAGAAAATGGAATGGAGTTGGTTAGAAGAGAGAGAAAAGGGAGAAGAAGGAGAGTTTTCAATTGGTGGGATGAGGTTGGGGTGATTTATTAATAATATATTTATTTAATATTTATTAATAATCATTTATAAACTGAATTTTGAAATATGAAAATTAAAATATGATTTATGAAATGCAAACTTTTAAAACAAGTCTAGATGTAATTTCCACTTAATTTGGTTAAGCTATTTGAAGTGACCCAAGTTGTTTTCAGGTCGGACCATAACTAAGATGTTGATATAAAATTATCCAACGTTGTTTTAACATTATTGACTGAATTTATTGTGTATCAAAATTCAACATTGTTGTTATTGTGCTCGGTGCTCTAAAGGCACAATCAATTGCGATATTGCTCTTCTGAATTTGCTTTGTGCTTTTTCTTATGTTCTTGTCATTTCGTACTAATTCTTACGGTTCATGTTATTGTTTCATATGAAAATGCGGTTTCTTGTTTTTTTATTATTCTCTGTTCATATTGAAAATTGTATTGAATGTTGTGAACTTCTACGTCTGATTGTGGTGAATCTATAATAGGAAAAATCGTTCTTGCTGGTATGGTTGCCGTGGATATTATATTTATTCCTTATTTTGAAAATTTGTTCTTGCTCTGCAATTGAAAATTTTGGTCATGCTAGTATGCCTTGAATTTGGCACGAGAACGACTACTGAAATAGCTGGGGCGTGTCTCGTGTTTAATGTCGCGAAAGAGATGAGATCTTAATAGAACTGGATAAAGAGGGAGAGATACACCCAATTTGATTGGTTTCATCTGGTTGCAAAAAAAATAGATTTCATTTGATAGTTTTAGTACACCTGTATTTGAGTAAAGTGACAAAAAAATTTAATTGATCACAATTTTTTAGGAGCATGTAACTTGTTGGGGGTGGGTGAACTCTTCAAAGTTTTTGCTTGTCTCAAGATATTTTTATTTGTTGTAATAATTATAATAGCTATTCTTTATAGTACAAAAAGGCCATAAAGCCATATTTAGATGACATTTTTGAAAGTTAAATTCACACAAACGCACGTATGTAGTTTTCCAAAAGAGGTGAAACTGGTTTTAGCTGGAACAAACGTGGTCTTGATTTCTTTGAACCTAGTCCAGCAACTTGAGAAATTTCCTTAAGAGTAGTTTATGTCTACTGAGTACTAGACTAAGCAGAATTTTCTTTCCGAACCAAGGTAAAGTTTTTATCCCTAAAATCACAGCTAAAAATGTTTACTTTAGATCAAAAATTGGTTCCTTAGAAATGTCCACGTTTTACTAATTTTTGATTTCTCCAACTCTCTTTTTAGCTTCTAAAACTGTTGAAATTTCAATTGTTATTGCCATTATAATATTTAGTTAATGGATAGATTTACTCACCATTCATGGGGCCAAGTCTATAACTAAGCTCGTTTTTCCATTATTTAACACTAGAAAAATTACATATACTCTTCTGTATAATTTCCAGTTCTAGTTCTCATGAAATTTTCATTTTCGTTTAAGTTTTGGTAGTGCTGTTCTAACACAAATTCATTTTGTGTTAGTAGAAATTGAAGTGCTCAGATTTTACCGATTTTTCCGTTGTATCTTAGGAGACACAAACGTCCAAACTAAATCTCAAATACCTACGGTGAGAAGACGAATCTGTTTTAAGGAAACTGTGTATACACATGCCACAGTTTGCAAATTTACATTATTTTCAGTTCTTAATATGTTTCTACAGTTTTTATTCTCTATTTGTTTATTTTCTTACTGTAATAAATAAAATTTATATTATTATATATTTTTGTAACAGATGTTGTAGTGCCGGTACAAGGATCCTCTCAGCGAAGCTAAGAACATTATTCAAGAGCTGGTAAAAGGTAGCAATGTGTAAGTTACGATTTTGATGAGACTCGATGATGTACGGCTGTTGTATATAGCTGTTTAACCAAGTGTATATTGCACATCACTATAAAAGGAAAAGGAAAATAATTTACATGATTACACAACTAAACACTTATAGCACATATAGTAGAAATCTTAACATTAAGGACATGGATTTACGATGAAACGGAAAAACCTTGAACCCTCATGGGGCTCGCGACGGCCTTGACTAAACCTTCAAGATGCGAGAATTAAGAATGATGCCGCTTTTCATCATTCATTAATTTCTCTACTTTTACCATACAGTTTTGAAAATTTAGAACAGAATGTTCGTATTTACTTGGTCAGCAGCTTATGTGACTACTCAAAATACCTATATAAATCCGAGAATGCATACCCTTATTGTACCATTTTTCAGCATCCTGAGTTCCCATATATTGATTCTAAACTAAGAAAATACAAGGGTTCGAATGAATCTTTGTCCTCGTCACTGCGGCCATGATGTTAGCAATTAGCGTGCAGGCTAAGAAAATACATTGATGGAGCTAAGTCTAATTCTGAAATATGCATGCACCATTACTACAAAAAGGTTAAGTTTCCCTTTATTTTTCTTGACTTAAAGGAGCATTGTTTATTCACGTGACCAAATGAATCAATAGTTGATTGCCTAATTCAGATTAGATACATGTATTCTTTGAAGATATAAGGAGCAAATGTAATTATATAGCAAAGACCATTTTTTACTAGGTAGTTGTATCACATGAAAAATAACGTGATAAAAATAACAAAGTTAGTTCAAACGGTTCCTACGTGAAATACGTGTCATAAGAAAAAAAAGTCAATTTCATGTGATTCATTGTTTGAACTTAGAACATAAATCTTACGTTTGGATTGAAATAAATTTTTTTAGGTCAGATAAGACATTAATAATATTTTATTATAGTCTATGTGAACGATTATATGAGACTATTATAAGCTAATAACCCTCGAGGGTTGTTGAGCAAATGTGAAAGGGTCTCAAAAGACAAGTCAAAACATTCAAAATACGTCAAAAGACTCAAAACCTCTCATTTAAATCTCAGCTACGTACATCACATGTCACCTTTAGATCCACCAACATTATTTCGAAAACATATTAAGGCTCCATAATTTGTCATTGTACATGTAATAATTGAGTCCACAAATTGTGATGAAATACAGTCGATGCATGCGACCCAGCATGGTCGATGAGACAAATATTTGGGGTATTAAGTAGAGCACGTTTAAAATATGGGAATATGGTCGGTGCCGACCTCTTTAAATAAATAATAAAGTAGGGAACATCCCCTTTAATTAGGACATATTTTCTACTTGGGATAAAGACATGTTTGGTCCCTGACCACCACCCAACATTCGTCCCATTTTCCTATGTAACTAATTTGGGATAAATGAGAGAAATTAAGTGATGTTATTTTTAATCCTTCGACAATTTGTTAGAAAATATTTAATATAATGAACCCCTTTTTATAAATTTATAATATATTAAATATCACATCATGTGATAATTATTTTTTTGAAGATTATAACACTCATATAATTCAATTATTTTTCGTTTTTCATTATAAATCCCTGTTATTAATTCTCAAATTAATTAATATTAATATTAACATTCATTTAATTAATATTAACTAAAATTTCAAATTCAATGATGCAATTTATTATTCACATCCATACATGCTAATTAGCATCATTTTCACTTAATTGAAAATTAAATTATTTTCATTTAATATAAATGATTTAGAATTTATTGTGAGGTATATATTCATTGGTATTAATTCTAAACTAATTAACATTCACATTAATTTATGTATCGTATTTGTCATTTATCTTCATTTATGCATTCTGTTATAATTCTAATACTTACATTCAAGTATGCATTTCACTATTTATATGCATGTATAATAATTAAAATATATTTTCAAGGATTTGCATTTATCTTATATTTTAGAATAACGTGCAACGCACGTTCACTCTAACTAGTAAACTAAAAATGCAGCCATTCATGGAGACTTTGACGTAATTATGAATTTGGGGTACAAAAATAAATTTACAAAATTTCCTGCGTAGGGCAGGGAGCTAAGGTTATTTTATTGCATCTTTAGAGGGAGATTAGATTGATTTTCCCTTCTAAATCTATATTATTTCATTATTAATAAATCATGTCACTTATTATTGAAAATAAAAATCCATAAATTGAGCACCTTCGAATTGTTGAGACTTTGACGTAAGATTTATTATTTTATAAATAGAACAATGCTACTTTGTCAAAAGAATGTGGCCAAATGCAGTAACAGGCGACGTTGTGGTGGGAGGTGATTGAATATGAAAGCCAACTGTATTTAAAATAGTTCAATGATGAAATGTTATGTAGCATTGTGTCAATTATTATGTCAAACTTTCTGTTTATGTAGCATGATTATTCTAAAAGAATAATGCTATGTAACCTCACACGTCACCTAAGTTGAGATTGTAATCTTGAGGCTAAATAGCATTATTCATGCTAAATAACATTATTCTTTTTGGATTGAACATGTGATAATTGATATTGCTACAAAAAACTTTCGGAAATTTTCATAACGGTTTGTACAAGGCCAGAGATAAGGATAAACTCAAAATTCAATCTCCAATATGATTGGTTATTGGTGATTTCACATGCAAAACGACCCCCTTTTCATCACCGTCCAACCCCCGGCGGCGCCAAGGACAATGTTGTCATCGGATCATATTCTTCACCAAAATCAGTACTCACAGAACCCATTCTAGACCCAGAAGCAACATTTTTAATACCATCAGTTGATTTTTCGAGTACTTGTTTACGCTGGTATTTTCTTTTCAATGTCGAGTTCCAGTGGTTCTTCACCGCATTATCCGTACGGCCGGGGAGCAACCGTGCAATGGCGGCCCATCTATTGCCGTACTCTGCATGTGCCGCCGAGATGGTCTCATCCTCCGCCGCGGAAAATGGGCGGTGCTCCACCGTTGGGCTGAGGTGGTGCAGCTGGTTGCACCACCTCAGCCTACAAGATTTCCCCGACCGACCCTTTATGTACTTGCTGATCAAGGACCAGTTTTTGGCCCCATATCGCTCCACCATCCGTGTCAGGATCTGGTCTTCCTCTGCACTCCATGGCCCTTTTATTCTCTCCGAATTTCTCAGAGACAAAGAAGATTCAGACGACGAGTCTGAGGAAGAAGAAGTAACAGATGAAATGCATCTATAAAATGGATCCATTTACATGAATCAATATTGGTTGAAGTATAAATAAATACAGAAATAAACTGATAGACAGGTGCATGCACTTTGTGGGGTGGGGTCCATTTTTGTAGTTAGAATATTAATGTGAACATACTACAAATTGCTATACAAAATTCTTATCTGAAGATTTGTCGACCCCAAATTATTCTGTTTTGTCTTCTCTTTATTTGGACACTGCAAAACTAAATTGTGATATTATTAATGTTCAGACAATTTAAACCATTAAAAAGAATTATTATGTGCATCAGGACATTCTAGTTATGTTGGTACTATTGCAGCTCCATCATCCTCTGCATATTCTTAATTTTACTCCATATCTAATTTCATTTGTTAAACGCTCTCAAATCTTATGTTGGTTTAAAACATGACACTATAGAGAGAATCGCTTACAATTTCGTCCTTTTTTTTTATATATAAAAGTCAAAAAGAAAAAAGAAAAAAAAAACATGGGTTTTAAAAATTTCAAGTACGCCTATTGCTGCAGACCTACAAAGTTACAAATGTGAAACTAATGTGAATATGTTATATGTATATCAAAATTTACATAACTGATTATATAATGTCACATGACACTCTATTATTTACCAGATTAAAATACAATCAATTTTTTCATCCAATATTTTCTCTTCACATTACGTTATGTAATTATTTAACACTTTCATAACTAAATGGGTCACCGACTCTCTCAAACTATTTTAAGTACAAAAATTCTTGAATATATGTATTTAATACAAGGATAATGCTATTAGATGCCATGGAACCTACTTATTCATCGGCTAATGTATACCATAAGTCTATGTTTGGGTTGTATTGAAATTAGATTTTTAGTAAAATTTGATAAAAATTAGTGAAATATGTGGTTGATAATTTAATAAAAATTATGGATTCCATAAAATGAGAATGAAAATGAATTTAAGAAAAAATGTGTTTTAGAAAATGGAGACCAAACGTGAGCTAAATATTGTAAGTGGGATCTATGTCATCTAAACTGATACTTAGCACACGAAAGCATTTATTCAAGCGTGGGATCGTATAGATAATGGCAATTATCCTGTGGTCTGGATTTGTTCCTTGAATGTTGTACGGACTTGGGACAAGTATCTAAATCCACCAATCATTAAGTTCATGTTTGACGCACGTTCTTTCAAAACTCATTTTCAATTACACATGTTTTAATAAAATAATATTTTTCATCACATCAGTAACTTTTTTTTTTTTACTTTTTAACAATATATTTTACATCATATCACTATTTAAAATACATTATTTCCTCAATAATATCCATCAAACACCCTCATAAACTTAAGAATCTTGAAAATAAGTACAAATTATACCTTAAAATTTTCAACATCCAATTCAATGTATCTTCTTAGCGCTTAAACCGTTAGCACCAACCAAATTGTCTGTGTCATAGTACAGAATTGTAGTCTCCAAATATATCATTTTACTAATAAACGAAAAAACATAACTCCACAGTATTATTCTAGCAACAAATTCCCCCACCAACTTTACCCAAGGCATTTCCAAGAATTCACCCCCCCAAACAAACCTTCTTAAAGAAAAAGGCATACCAAAGTCATTTGTGAATAGTCTCTAAAGTTAAATTACCAAATAAAGTTGGACGGTTTAGGTTTAGAATGACCATGCCTACGACAAATTTGAAGTTGGCATAGCCTATCACGCCATAGGCCTAGTCGCAATTGGTTTGAACAGAGACTTAACTTGCACCGGTTTCAAATTTTAGGTTGACAAATTGGTCGAGCCTATATTTTTTGATATAAAAGATTTGGACGAGGTAAAAAAAAGTGAATATTTTGGAATCTCCAAACTATGTACCTTGTGGCAATTAGATCATCACTCAATTTTTTTAATTTATTTTAGGCTCCTCTCACTATGATTACTGTTGCACTTAGATCTTTTTGGACAGAAATTGTCAAAAGGTCACAAGTGATACACTTGTTCAATAAATTTGAGGTTATTTTCATCCTACTTCAGCTCTGTAGCAATATTTTAACCGAACTTAGATTGATTTTGACCATATAAAAAGTAGTTGAACGGTATATATGTACAATTAGTATTTTACCCACGAATTTCACAAACTTCATGTCCCAGATAACAACCATTTGAAATGGACCAATGTTTAGTTGCGAAAGTATATAATTCTTGCATTATAATTTACTGTAACACATTTTGTTTTCCGTGAAGAAAACTTTTAAGACATTTTAAGAATCAATATTTTTTTTTATCTAAAATTCGAAAACGATAAACTTTTATTACATTTAAATATATATGAATGTTTAACGTTCAACGTTAAACTTGTGTGAGAACAAAATTCTAAGTGTCATAATGTGATTAATTCAATTAAAGGTGAAATTTTGTTATTTATTTAATTTTGCATATCATTTAAATTTATTTAGATCGATGTTGTAACACTAGTAATGCTAAATAATATTATATATATTTATAAACTCTTTCTTTTCACTAGGGAGAGGAGATGATCAAGCCTATAATTCTACAACATAGGCGATTTATAATTATTAACATATGATTAAAATATGTTAAACAAATCAATTCCATTTAACAATCATATTATTATCATTAGAGCCTATCACTTAATTGAATTAGTTAATTCTACATTTTATTGAATTTATCGCTTAAAATCACGTAAATTGGTATTGCGTAAATTGGTTTTGTAATAATGGGTGTTATATAAAATTATTCTTAGGAACATTTACATTCCTCTTCGTATCTCAAAATTCTTTCCGGAAAATTCTCAGTTAGCCACCAAATCACCGCCCAACCCCGGCAGCGCCAAAGATAATGACGTCATCGGATCATATTCTTCATCAAAATCATTACTCACAGGACACATTCTTGACCCAGAAGCTACTTTTTTTGTACCATCAATTGATTTTTCAAGTACTTGTTTGTGCTGGTATTTTCTTTTCAATGTCGAGTTCCAGCGATTCTTCACCGCATTATCCGTACGCCCGGTGAGCAACCGCGCAATGGTGGCCCATCTATTGCCGTACTCTGCATGCGCCGCCAAGATGGTCTCATCCTCCGCCGCGGAAAATGGGCGGTGCTCCACCGTTGGGCTGAGCTGGTTGCACCACCTTAGTCTACAAGATTTCGCCGACCGACCCTTTATGTACTTGCTGATCCAGGACCAGTTTTGGGCCCCGTATTGCTCCACCATCCGGGTGAGGATCTGGTCTTCCTCGGCACTCCACGGTCCTTTTATTGTCTCCGTATTTCTCGGAGACAAAGAAGATTCAGACGAGGAGGAATATGATGAAGAAGTAAGAGAACTCCATCGATAAAATGGATCCATTTACTTGAATCAATACTGGTTTAAGAGTGTTAAGCTGCAAGTAAATTGGCGATAGCCCACGAAGTATAAATAGATAAGAGGGAATATATAAGCACTAGCTAGAGAAATAAACTGATATTGGTTGGGATAGGGGTTGGGTCCACTTTTGTAGGGTTAGAATATTAGTGTGAACAGATGCACCTCAAATTGCTATACAAATTTCTTATCTGAAGATTTGTCAACACCAAATAGTGCAATGTAAATTGTGATATAGATGAACTGTTAATGTTTAGAAAGTTTGAACCATGAAGCTACTGTTAAGGAATAAATTTGATCATATTGAATAAAGATAAAATATAAGTCAATACATAAGAATTTGGACTACTCATCTTAATAAGTTTTATCTTTTAAAACGGAACTTTACGTCTAAATATAGTATCAGAGTCTATTAAGTTCTAACGGACAATTCGATCCGATTAAGATTCAAAAATAAGTACGAAAATTTCAAGATTAATTTACTCAAACGAACCACCATCTTGTGAAAGCATATCTTCGATAAATTTTACATCGAATAAAGATGAAAATAAACTAATATATAAGAGTTTAGGCTACTTTTCTTGACCTTTTAAAATAGACCACAAGCCTAAATAGATGTCCCTTGTCTGTAAAACATTCAAGAAACATTTTCACTGCAAAATAGATTCCGTAATCTTAATCAATTAATATAAATAATTTGGGATTAACTTTATAAACGAGATTAATCTAACATGGTGACAAGAATTATTTGGTGCATAAGGACATTCTAAATATGTTGGTACTTCTGTAGCTCTCTCATTTTCTACGTCAAGGACGGTCTGACGAATTCCATGGCCAGCCTCCAGGTCAATTCTTTTTTCCATATAATATAATGTTGGAAAATAAAAATATGTGGAAGTTTTTTTTTTTTTTGGTTTTACATGCTATTTTATTATTGAACAATAAAAAATACAGTTAATTTTTCAATTCAATCAACTACTGTCACATGCAATTATGCCAAGTTTTCAGTTAAATCTTTTTGGTAAAGTAGCTTTATCCTTTTATTAAAGGCTCTAAATCTTGTGATTGTTTAAAACACTATGGAGATGGCTATTTACAAGTTCATATGAAAAGCGATTAGCAAAACAAAAACATGGGTATTTACAAGTTCCTTTAAAAACCAATGTTTTTAAAAATGTCAAATGGGACTATTGTTTTCTATAAATGCAGACCTACAAAGTTACAAATGTGAAACTAACTATTTTGAGTAAATTTAATCAACACTCATTGAACTTAAAATTATTACCATTTGCTCGTTCATTTTGAATGAATTATCCAATGTTCACTCATCTTTTCATATAATTACTCATCCACCATCCATTAGGTGACTATTTCAAACGGTAGATGAAAAATCGCACGTGGCAAATGAAAATCCTATGTGACATGTTGACGGCATTAAAAATGTCCATGTCAACAAAAACGTATAAACCAAGCACGCTTTTCCCTTCTTCAATTTGCAAAACCCCTTTGAATTAGCCCCAAATCCACTCCCCCTTTTGTTTCCCTCATTTCCCTTTTGACATTTTCATCTACATCCATTCATTTTATGTTTTTCAATCAAATCAAGAATTCAAAATTCAATAAGGCCTGTTTGATTGAAGTGATTTTTCATGAAAAATAGAAAATAAATTTTATTTTCACAAAAATGACATGTTTAATTAGCCAACAATTTTTGATAATTGAATTTCCACATTTTGGCCCCCACGTGCATAATTCTTGGTTTTTGAGAAATTCATTTTCCCATGGTTTTCGTGAGAAATGATTTTTTTTTTTTTTTAATGGAAATAAATTCTATCTCCAATTGTAATTAAAAAAAAAAAATCCCTTTAAAGAACAATTTTCATAGAAAACAAAGTCAAACAAATATCAAAAGATTCAAAATTTCAATATTTTTTAGGTGAAAAATTATACCAGTCAAATACAATTAATTGACAATTTTCAGTAAAATAAATTATAAGTAATTTAATTCCTTGAAATTCATTTTTTTTTCACCCAAATTACATCCTTACAGTCAAACGAACCCTAATTTTTTTTTTTTTTTTTCTACTAAACCCGCAATTTCAATTTGTTGAATGCAGCCAGTGATTACTGCCACTCCTTTTATTTTCAAAATCCAAAAAAAAATTAAAATAAAAATAAAAATTAAGAACATCGAGTTTGAAACCTGATTGTAAACTCAAAAACCATAAAATTGGTAAAAAATAAGAAAGATCTTGCTAAACAGAACCTTGTGCATTTGTGGGGTTTAATCTGGGTAGAATCGTTCTCATACAATCATTATGATTCTCGTGATATCTGTAAGCTCAATCAAAAAAAAACCCTGATTAAATAAACAAAAATACACTCTCCTTCACCAAACCCACAATTTATACAACCCCAGAAAGTTGAATGAAAGCATCTAGAGAAAAAAGAAAGACAAGAAGAAGATATGGATGAGGAACGAATAAAGTTCAAGAGAAATTTAAGGGTACTTGTCCTGTGAAAACAAGTAATATGGATTGGGGGTTCATTAAGGGGGGGTTTTGCAATCGAGGAAGGGAAAAACGTGTTTGGTTGGTAAATTTTTGGTGACATGTACCTGATTAAGGTCATCAACACACCTCGTAGGATTGTCGTTGCATGTGTGATTTTTCGTCCACATTTGGAACGGTTACGGATGGATGGATAAATATATAATAAGATGAATGAGCGTTGGATGACTCATTAAAAATGGGTAAATAGTAACAATGTTAAAGTTGAACGAGTATTGATTAAATTTACTCTACAATTTTTAACCAATTTAATCATACATTAAAAGGCCAACCCACCAGTTAGGCTTGGTAATCTTTAAAAGTGATTGATGCAACGTTTCCAATAATAAATATTAAGATTGTCAGCATAATGTATTGGGCGGTTGACTTGTTGTCAATGTATTAAATGCATAGCAGATGGAGTTATGTGAGACTTCGGCCTGAGAGATGATGTCACGTGGTTCTGATCCAATGGCTATCACGTCAATCCAAATTCTATAAATAAACAACTCTGGTAACATTAGTAGAAAAAAAGAGGCAACTATTTTCTTTGATTATAATGTCGGTGCTTGAACATTTTCATCTCACGTTGAAAAACCTCTCTCACGTCCATAAACGTCATCATTTTCTGTCCGAATCTCCGATTAAAACTTGTTGCAATTCACTTGCGTGGACGCAAGTGAACTCGATATATGTTGTTAACGTAACCATTTCAAAAATGGGGGTCAATAGCTTTGACTTTTTTCGAATTAATATAGAATTTTTTTCATTTTGTTACCATTTAAATAGCTCATGCAATCGTGCATCTTCTATGATGCATAGTAAGAATTTCTTATTGAACAGATGAAAACATGTGCGATCAATTCGATTTTGACTTTTACCCCCTCTTATTTGGGTAACTAGGTTTTTTTCAAAAGAAAATTCCTAATTCCAGCTCCTAGTGGTGACATAGACCTATCATTCTCGAGTCAAAATAAAACATGCACAGAAAACAGAGATTACTACCAAATTTGGTTGAATATTTGAACTTAGGGGCTTGTTCGGTAGAGATTATAAGTCAATTAAAGTTGAACATATAGTCGTTATTGGGTCCCACTCGTCTAATAAAAGTCAACAATAACGGTTAGTTTTTCAATTTTAATTCGATTTTAATCTCTACCACACACATTCTAGGACAAAAGGCACAAATGAAGTGAAATTTTTGGAACAGAACAATACAATGTGGGGCCCTCTTGTTTGTAATAGATCAAACGGCTGAAACCAATTGAATCAAGCACAATTCATGGCACTCCCTCTTTTTCTTTCATCATTGAATTTTATTGAATGAAATAAAATTTGAAATTTCTCTTAATTTCTTGTCAATTATTCGGTATTCTGTAAATTAATTTGATGTACCCTTATCTCATTTAGCGATGGCTATAAAAAATGAAGTATAGAAAAATCCAATTGATATGAGATTAAGTTAAATTGACGTTTGAATGTTGTGTTAATCCTTATAACAAATTTCCAAAAGTGTAGCCATTCACGGTGCAAAGTCATTTGGTAAATTGAGTGTTAGGTAGTGGTGAGGGACCAAACATGTTTTTATCGAGTCCTAATTAAAGGAATGTTCTCCACTTTATTATTTATTTCAATAGGTCGGCATTGACAACATTCCCATATTTCAAAAGGAGTCGAGGTTTTAGTTTACAAGCATGGAAATGCATACTGAGAATTAAATATTCTTGTGCAATCTTTAAGGAGTAATGTTATTTTATAGAAAAAATTATCGATAATTGTCTTACGTTGCATACATATATTGCATTGTATGCTATGATTATCGATAATCTTTATTATGAATATCATTATTCATCTTTTAACTTCAAGGCTACATACGCGTTGAAATGATAGGATTTTTATTTATTTATTATTATTATATTTAGTGACGTCCAGCTCACATACAGATGCATCAATATAAGAAGAAGAATGTGAATTCAATAAAGTTAATATTACATGACATTTAAAACTTTTTGTATTGAAAATTGTTAAAATTAATTGGTGTTGAATATATTTGCTTAACTTTCTTTTGTTCTTGAAATCATATTTCCTTAATTTAAACTTGGATGTATATCCAAAAATGGAATCAAATTCTAGCACTCTATCGAAAACATTAATTCAAAGAAATCACTGTTCATCTTCCTTCTGTATACAATCGCACCAACTATTAATTACAATTAGAGCTCCACACGACTCTTTTATTTTGATCCATCAGTCTGCTATATTAATTTTGACTTCGTTTTTCAAAATTCTTGTAAGACATTTTTTTTTTCTTAATCCAAACTAATAATTTTGATATCATCTTTGTTTTCAATAAATTCTTGCCTAGGCATGCATGGGAAGGTCCTACAATAATGGAAGAAAACTTGTAAGAGAAACTAGAGCACACTTGGACCCAAACGTTGAATGTGAAAATAACCAAGATTAAGATTCATAAAAATAATCAGCTACCGACCCAGTTCTTGAAAACAATGGGCAACGATTGTGCCATTGATTCCTACCCAGTACATGTTGTAATAATAATAAATGAAAAAGTATGTGACTTAATTATAGAGATCACCTTACATTTAAGAGACTTTGGATATGTTCTTAATATAGAGAATCGAGTTGTTCCTCAAACTAATCATTTTAGATATCTAATTTTTTTTTTTTTTTTTTAACAAGAAGGAACAGCATAGGATGTAATGCATAGGATTAGAGAAGGTTGGATTTAATAGAGAAATGATATAAAAGTTGTACCATAAGAAAATCCTTAAAAATACTAAACGGATTAAACTAATTTATTTAAGACCTGATGCGTTTTATTTTAAACAAAACCTAGTCGATGGATGCTGACCATTTGAAATTCCACAAGTGTACGGGATCGTGATCAAGTAATATAATGGTGATTAAAGTGTTGAACCGACAAGAACTACGTGTTTAATTGAGTTAAAGCTAATAATACCCTTAATCGAATTTTTTTTACAAGAAGGAACATAATAGGATGTAATGCATAGGATTATAGAATGATGGATTTAATAGAGAAATGATATAGAAGTTCTGTATCATAAGAAAATCCTTAAAAAAATACTAAATGGATTAAACAAATTTATTTAAGACCTGATGCATTTTTTTTAAAACAAAACCTAGTCGATGGATGCTAACCATTTGAAATTTCGCAAGTGCACGAGATCGTGATTAAGTAATATAATGGTGAATAAAGTGTCGAACCCACGAGAACTACGTGTTTAATCGAGTTAAAGCTAATAATACTCTTAATCGAATAGCAATAATGAGTTGTATTTAGTCTATGTCTAATTTATCACGTAACTAGAAATCAAAGTAAAAGTTTATCAAATTTGGCTAAGATGTATAATCTTCCTTATTATTTCATTTTTAATTCAACAATTAAAATGACACATTGTTATCATAGGATTTGGTCAATGTTCCCAATTTATTTAAAAGTTTCTCTTGATAACAATTAAATATAATCTTACATGTAATATTTATATATCTCTATGAAAGATATCAACACACAAGAAAGTATTAAAAGAGTTAAAACATCTATATGAACCATGTGAAGTATAGAAGCATATCTATATCCTCTATCGAACCTTACAATACTTATTATTACGCGTTAACAATTTTATTATTTCTCTCAGTGACAATAAAACTCACAAACAATTTAACTAATGGTCAATTAATTGAAAAGCAAGCTAAATCATAATAAACATTCAAACATTCCAACAAATTAATGTCAAACTAATTATTCAAACAAAAAATCTCATAAAAAGGGCTAATATCATCCTAGTAATGTAAAAATTTAGCATAACATATTGAAATTACAAGAAATCATTCTAAGTTTAATAAACATCACCCGAAAATTGAATAATTAAGGAGAAATCTTGAATTTTTGAATGACTTCGATGGATTCTTGATATCTCTTGAATTATCCTCCCAATTCTAGTGCCAATTTTCCGATTGAATTCTACTTGATAATCGTCTTGCAATTCCACAATTGACACCTCTCACAAATATGAATTTGCCCTCTTCTTCCAATGGATTTTTCTAAAAATCTTGATGTTCTTGAGTTTATTTTTTTATTTTTTTATTTCTTGATGTATAAATACCAGAATGTTCTTGAGTTGCTTTTTTCTCTCCCTAGGTGTAGAAGACATTCTGATATCTATACGGCTCGAGTATAGTTCAAAGATATCACCCAAAATCTTGCCAAGTTGAGTTTTAATCGTATAAGAAAACTTGAGATTCGACAGAATTTTATAACTATGCGACTGCATAGTTAAACTCACTATGACCGCATAGTTCAAGAATTCAACACCTAAATTTTCCTACATGGTGACATGCAACCGCATGCCCAAACGCACTATGCGACCGCACAGTGTAATTTTTTGTTGTCTTCTTATATTCTTTCATATTTTGGTCCTCGAACTTTTACACATCATCTTTTTCCTCCTTTTAGCCTATATCTTCACCCCTCTTAGCTTCCAAGTGCATTCAATTGAACCCCTAGCATCTTCAATCTTCAATTCATGGTCTAATTCGACTATTGGATTGTTGAAACTTGGTCCCCATCTTCTGGATTTCACTCTTTTTTGGGATTTTCCTATTATTTCTTCAAATTTCTCATTCAACAATTGAGTTTTACCTATTTAACACAAAATACAACAATTTAGAATATATTTCATCAAAAGAAAAACTAAATATCTCTATTTTAGGTTCTAAATAAATGTATAAGATACACTTATCAGATGATATGCCTTAATCAATAATCAGTACTGCGGGTAAGAGCCTTGACCTTGCCTTTAGTTCAGCCCTTTATGCAAAAAAAGACATTCTTATGTTTATGTATTGATAATAGTACACAACACAACCAAAATAGCTTAGAAAACCACTTATTTTAAATTAAGTAACATTTAAAGAAAATGACTAATTTTTGGTTAAAATAAAGCTTAATATATTGATTGAACTTAAAAATATTTAATAATAAAAAAAATTCAATAATTAAATATTAAAAACAAGCTATTATTATTGAATTCATAGTATAGATTTTGAAATTTAGTAATCATCTTTTATGTTAATATTACTTATAATGTCATTTATTTAGAGTAATGTTATTTACAGTCGTTCATTATCGTACTCGTCTTACGTAGTCAAGTCATTAATCGTCACATATATGTAGGACGATTGCGATAATGAGCAATTGCAAATAACATCATTATTTATTTACTAATGATTACAAGATTACAACATAGTAGTTTTGGAAAAAGGTATAATGATTTCTTCTTTTATTGAAATACCAAACTACAGATTTCTTGAACAATAAATATTTTACCCCAGAAAATTTGAGGATTTCTTTCTTTTGCATTAATAAAAAATTTTGATGGATTCCCTTTTTATATAGGGCATTTGGACGTTAAATTTTCTTTACCCTGAATTTTGAAGGGAAATAATTGAAATTTTGTGAATAATTAACAGTGTTGTCAAGAATCTTGATTAAGAATCATGTCTTTCTGCATTTTTCACTTGTTCCGATAAAAGAGGGTCGTGAGAAGTGTCGAATAGTAATTTTCGTCTTGAATAGATGAATTATTTTAAACTTGTCGACACCTCTTAAATTATGGATAGTTTATCAATCTTCTCTACTTGTCATTAATTAATTATGAGTCTAGAAATAAAATGCTAGAACAATCTAGACAAATAATAATAATAATAATAATAATAAATTTTCAATTAAAAGAAATACTAAAATATTTTATCAGCCTATAAAGTTTACAGTCTAACCTAGCAGTTTTTGAAATTGGAAATTAAGCCCCCTTTTTCCCCTAGTAAAATTATAATCAATTTTTCTCTTTTCTTATCAGCCATACATTTTCCAATAAAATAATATTATACATAAATTCAAAATCTTTCCTTTTTTTTAACCATACACTCTTCAAAACAACACTATTCCAAAAATTATAATCACAAATAATGGAGGGCCAAACGGATCAACACTTCAAATTCGATATGTATTCTCATCAATTATTTTACTTGTCAATAACTTGAGAATCTTTCACAGTTTAAATCCAACGAGTTAATTACCTCTAGAACGAAATCAATATCATAAATAATAATATATATATATGAGCTGTATCGAGACTTAAATAGTATAACATAGTTTATAACAATTTAAAGTCTCTTGTATGCAGATGTAGGAGGATTTGGTGGGAAGTGAGAAGACCTTTGACTACTCGTTTCTACCTAATATAAGTAAAAATAATAAATTTTTACAACAATGAACCCCACAAGAAAAATGGGAAAAACGAAACAAAAATTTCGAAGAAAAAATATTTATTTACAAGGAAAAGATAAAAGATTACACATTAATACGACTTCACTTTATCCACAACTCAATACAGTGAAACTCAATACCAATACTGTCCAGATTCTGTAAAGAGACTACTACACTAAAGGTTCGTTTGGTAAAGATTTTTCTCCAAAATTATTTTCAACCAAACATTCTATAAACTCACAACTTTTCCTCAATTTACAACCACACATTCTCCAAAACAAATTTATTTTTCACTTGAAAAAATTTGTACCAAACAAGCTATAGATCTAATCTTATTCACGTGTGTAAAAGGTATCTGAACCTGAACTCATAGGGCAGTATCTGGAGAGACTTCGACAGAGGTCTATCTTTCCCTTTCTCTAGGCATTTTATTGCTTCTTTTCCAAGTTCACTTGGTAGTTGAAGGCATATCCAGTCGAGCAATGACTCAATATCTTTTGCAAAGTCTAGCAGATACCAATCCAATAGTTTTGGTATTCCTATCACTTCCGTAATTGACGAAATCCCGACTGCTGCCGGTAAGTACTCTCTTTTAGCTATTTCAAGCTCCTGTTCGACTTGAGATGCTGTGTACACGCGCACCTTCAATCATAAAATATTTCGATCGGCAAAATTTCATTTGAGCCGGACTATCATAACTTAAAGATAAGTAGTAATCACGTCAGATTTTGCACATTTATCTCGAAAAAGAGTGTTATTAATATGCTGATTCAATGCATCTATATACTCTTTATAATGACTTACAGCAGGGGAGGACCAGCTTCCACAAGACAGTGCAAATGTTACCAATGGTTCAGACAATTCCAATTCAAAGATGCATTGTGCCATCGTCTCATCTTTTTTTGCACCCTTTGCCAAGGTCTGATAACAGGAGATTGATAATAGGATTAGCTGTAAGCAACCTCATACCTGGTCCACAAACCAAAATGAACCATAATTCTGCAAGATAAGAGCTGTAAGTTGAGTCCTCTCACATGTTTTGAGTGATAAGGCAGTCTCAGTATAAAATGTTCAATGGTTAAGGCATTTAGAATGTGTCCACCAACATTGACTGTTGCCTGAGAAACAAGAGGTTAAATTATCAGCATGAATCATAAGTTTAACTTATGAAATCTACCCTAATAAGGTTACTGCCTAGTTCCTCTTTAGTGACACGGGTGCTACCATAGATGCACATTTCGTTTGGTATCAGAAAAATCTGGTTATGTGATTGTAATATCGAAAAAAACTATTATTAGGGGTAAAAACACTAATTGTTTGATGAACAAAAGAAAAGCAACATTACCTTCCGCATTAGTGCAACCACCATCTCAGGACTCTCTGGTATTCCATGTTCAAGAAATGCCTGAAGCAAATGGATAGTTAATCACTCTTAATCTGAAGCTCGACTTTCTAAAAACAAGTATATGGTAAGCACATGAAACAGATGACTATGAAAGGTACGTGGGAAAGCTATATATCTAATGTTATGCATCATATATGCACTAGTGAGATAGGTGATGGAATGCATATTGATAATGGAAAAAGAAGACAAAGATCGCACTCATACATTCATCATGCAAGAATTGTAGATGTTTATCCAGAAAGCAAGCTTCTCATGATGGGTGAGGCCATTCAAGTCAGCCGATGCAAGTTTCTGAAGTAGAAGCCTAAGAAATTAAGAGACATGTCTTGAATAAGTGCAAGCATTATTCCGAGGCAGAAGCGATACTAAAGATAATCTTAAAAGTAACTTACCTTAGTCTTTGAACTAAGAATACAGATATTGTTGTTTGGTTTGGATTGATAAATGTGGCTTCAATAGTAAATAAATTCTTATATGGACCAATATCTCTCTTCCCAAACTTTGAACATATATTATAAGGATCCTTGAACTCTGCATTTGTGAAGATGTCGCAAGAACTCAAAGCTGACCGTGAAGATATTGTTTCTGCCATACTACTTTTCTTCGAGCTCATTCTCAAGAAAATGTTCATCAGGCATTTCAGAATGCTCTCAGAAATTTTGTTTGGAGTGTCATCTGCTGGTGATTTTTCCTCTCGACTGACAACAGGATTCCTCTCTTCGGCACTCTCATGGTTCATAACTCTGGATTCTAACTGAAAATCCGGAAAAAAAAAATCAAGATTAATTTTTGTATACAAGCATTTAATGATGCTTTGACAGAAATAAGTAAAATGTCTACCTGTGATCTCTTAGAATCTAAATGCTTCTCTGCAGATCTGTACTCAACAGGAGGTCTTTTTACAGCAGTTCTGACAGTCTGTAATCTCAAATTTGGAGATGCCCGCTTGTTCTTCGAGGAACTGGAGCTCGAGATTTCTTCTTTTCCTCGCTTATCATCTAAAAGTACACAAAAGTGGGATATATTTTTACCTGTTGTAAATTCATTTCTTGTTAAGAATATGCAGATTTTTCGAAGACAGTTTAGAAGCACTTACCATGCGAAACTGGTAAACGTCTCCCAACTGGCACAGAATTTGCCTCGTTTGGGAGAGACAACCTTGATTGCTTCAGTGTTGGATCTTTAATTGGACACAGGTCATATAAATTAGCCGAATTATCCACGTTCATCTGGGAGGATGAAATGCAGACAGCTTCTTTATATAGTCCTTGCCTGAAATTCACAACTTGCTCTTCAAGCCAAACAACTTCTTCTTCCAAAACAGCTACTTCGGCCAGAAGCTCGACTGTCTGTAAATTCCATTCACATTACATTTCCACTCATAACCAGGATCATCAAGAATGAATCCTTGGCAGTAATATCCCATGAAACTAGGTAGTTCATTCATACTAGTATATTATATAATCAATTTAATTCAATCTTGCACTTAATTCTTCAATTCTTAACTGTCTGTGGTACTTAATTGATTCTACTGCAACATTTGTTGCGGTTATCCTATGAATAACTTGGTTTAAATTTTCATAAAACTAGAGTAATCTGCAAACACTAAACATAAATTAAAGAGGTAATGACTAACATCAGGTGGGAGATAAGGCGGGAGACGAGGAAGGGCTCCCAATGGTCTGTTAACTGCCCTCTCCAAAGCTCGATGAACATTTTCCTCGTGTTGGAGTCTCTTCTTTAGCTTATCAACCTAAAACATCAAAAGCATGGACACAATTACATAGATAAATAGACCTACAGAAAATTGTTGAAGGTAAAAGCCTACATCTTGTTGCAACATCATTTTCCGCTCTCGAATTGAGCCTCTTCGACTTGTGGCCTGTCTCTTAGGGTCCATTCTCCTACTACTCTGCATTTCCACTTTTTCCTTCAAGTAATCATAAATCGGATACAACAATCAGCCTCCACAAGAAAAGAATTGCACATGACTTGATAGAAAAAGATAAAGCTCACCTGTACACAGACACACACATTAAAGAAAGAAAACTAAAGGAAACTTATCATTGTGGATAAGCACCAAGTAAAAAGCTGTTGAAGCTTTATAAGAACACAGAAAAATTCACAATTAGCAGACACCCCCATCCCCACGCTTCACCCCACCTCTCCAAATACCAAAAATAATAAATATAAGGAAAATAATAATAATCTTTAGTTGGCTTTTCCCCCAAATTCTTCTTTTGATTCAAAAACCCATGTGGGATTATCTGTCTTTAACGAATTTTCTGGACATTAAGGCCATAGTTTCTGTTAAAACTTGACTTACTCGGAGACTAATAACTTGGTTAAAACTAAGAATCGTTTCTTAAACAATTTAATAATCAATTCCAAAACTGAAAAAAATTAGTCTCAGATTGTTTAATTTTTCATGGTGAGGTTTCAGAGACTGCAAACTGGTACGGGCTCTGGTATTCATCTTTCTTCACACCCCAGAACAACATTCAATGATCCCTGCCATTATAACATTCCATTTATTAATATCAGTAACAAAATTACTGAATATGGGGCTTTAAAGAAAGAGGAGAAGAGACCTTCAGAAGAATGTATTCGTTGTTAAATAAGAGCAGATGAGATTAAAGGGCGCCCCAAAAGACAAAGTTAACAAACACCAACTACTTCTCTGTTCACCGTTCTACATGATCTATCTAATACAGCACCACCACCACCACCTTTTTTTTTTTTTTTAAGGAACGCACCAACAGAATCTCAATGGATTTTCAACATCGACAGCAAGGTTGATTGGGGTTCGGATTTCCCGACCGTATATACGTATATCATACAATTAGAATTTGGATGTAATGTGAATTACTTTTGGAAATAATTGGAGAATTTTAATTGAAGTGCATGTAAAAAAGAATTCGATTTGAAATGTTGTTGGAGTACTATATCAAGTTGAAATTTTATTTTGAAAATATATTAAGAATTGAAAATTGACATTGAATTTGAAAAAGAGATCGGGATAGAGAACAATTTGGAACAATAAATTTTGGGCATAAAGCCTGGCACCATTGCGCCTAGCATGGGCGCTGAGGAGCCGAGGCGCCACCTTGCCTGTTCCGAATTTTTCGCAATTTTTTTTCTCCTTTTTCGTTTTGCACTCGATTTTTTGACATCGTACTTCATCAACAACTCTATTATGAGAGTTTGAACGTCCCCTACACGTTCCCTGTAAATATTAGGCTATTCGATACAATTTCATAATGTGAGAAAATATGTTACTAGAATTTTAGGATCAATTATATATTTCTCCATTATTATTGGTACAATAAAATCTCATAATTCTCATAATTCGTTTTGCACTCGATGTTTTGACATCCTACTTCATCAACAACTCTACTATGAGGGTTTGAATGTCCCCTACACGTTCCCTGTAAATATTAGGCTCTTCGATACAATTTCATAATGTGAGAAAATATATTACTAGAATTTTATGATCAATTATATATTTCTCCATTATTATTGGTACAATAAAATCTTCTAATTCATCTGTCACATTTTCTTGTTTTCTTTTATTCTTTTGCTTGCGATCACATACTTCATTATTGTGCCATATAAATTCAATATTTCATATCAAGTGGTATCGAGTAATACGCGATCGTTGAATTCTCAACAATTGATATCAGAGATTTTGGGTATAATTAACACAACAACTGGTATCAGAGTCTGGTTTAGCAGTTCTGTAAAAGTGCAGGGTTTGATTTGTTTGAGGTTTTTGTTCGTGATGGCTTGCACTAGATTTTTCGCTATAGCAGATTATGATGTGTACAGTACTCGCACAGCATGATTTGAATGACGCGTTGTTGGGAATTGACAAGATACCCGTAACTTTGATAGCGGAGGAGAAATTACGAAAGGATAAGAAGGTAGTTTCTCACATTCATCTTCATCTATCGACTACCATTTTTCTGGATGTTTTGAAGTAAGGTTCAGCAGCTGCTTTATAGTTGAAATTGGAGCGATGTTGGATGACTAAAAGTCTTACAAGCAAGTTGCATCTCAATCAGCGTTTATACTCTTATCGAATGACAGAATGATGATTATTGGAAGATCACCTGGCTGTATTTAAAGATATCGTCAGTGATTTGGAAACTTTGGAAGTAAAATATGATGATGAAGATTTAGCCTTGATCATATTATGTTCGTTGTCCGGTTCGTTTTCTTCATTTAGAGACACGATCTTGTATAGTCATAATACTCTCACCATAGAGAAGGTATATGATTCTTTGTTTTCAAAAGAGAAGATGAAGTATCTGGTTTCAGAGGTCAGATATGGAAAAGGAATCGTTGCTCATGGTGGTTTTGGAAGAGGCAGATCGAAGTCTAAGTTCAGTAATCAGATTTGTAACTTCTACAAGAAAAAGTGGCACTTGAAGAAGGATTGCTACAAATTGTAGAATAAAAAAAAGGTTGGCTACAAGTCGATATGGGAAGAAATCAGAGACTTCAGGTGAAGCAAATCTTGCAGAGACATTGTAAGTGAGGGAGATCTCTTGGCTATTTCTGACATCGAGTTTAAACCAGAAGATGATTGGATTCAGGATTCAGCTTGTGTGTTTCACATGTGTCCTAATAATGACTTATTTACTACATATGAAATTATTTCCAAAGGTGTCATGGTTATGGGAGACAACACACCTTGTCGGGTTGTTGGAATTGGTACGGTCAGATTTAAACTATTGGATTGGACAATTAGCACACTTGGTCAAGTTCGACATGTTCTGGATTTGAAGAAGAATCTCATCTCATTGTCTATCCTTGATTCAAAATGTTATGAGTTCTTTGGTGGAGATGGAGTTTTAAAGGTTTGTAAGGGAAAAAAATGTCTCAGTTATATATCTTGTAGGGTCGTGCAAAATCTAAAAGAGTCAATCAGCACATGCTCAGTACCGTGGTAGACATTCAATTTGGTACAATACCTTTAGGAGCTCATAAAGGGTTGGATTTGAAGAATACTGCCCAGTAGAGTTTATGAGATATGGATAATGTTGCTTTACCACCATCACTTGCGGTGCCATTGTATTCAATTATTAGAGACGAACCCAGTGGTAAAAGATATTTGGATGCTGATTTTGTTGAGCATGCTTTCATCATAGAAGAAGGAGTACAATCTAGTAAGAGGTCATCTTTAAAAGCATTTGAGTTTGATTTTGATTTGGGGTGTATTACTGCCCAATTTGGTGAATTTTAAAATTATTATGATTTTTTGGGAATTTGAAGTAATTTTACTGAGTAGTGTTTGGATTCATTGGAAGAGATTGAGTATTTTGTGTTTGGTTGGGAAATTAGTTTTGGTTATTGTTGAAAAGTCAGTTCATTCATTGCAGATGAATTTTCTTCTCCAAGTGGAGAATATTTTGGAGTTTTGTTCGTTACAGTAAAATTCGTGTCAATGTGAAGATTGTTAGAATTTGAGTATGACTCGAATTCTTTGTCGAAGTAATTGAAGAATTCTAATTGAAGTACACGTCAAGAATAATTCATTTTTGAATGTTATTGAAGTTATATGTCAAGTTGAAGTTCTATTTGGAAGCTCATTGGGAGTTGAAAATTGGTATTGTAATTGAAGAAGAGTTCGAAATAAAAAAACAACTTGGAAAAAAAAATTGGGCAGAATGCCCGTGCCGCACTGCGGCGCCGGGCATGGGCGCCCGGAGGTGGTGCCGCACCTTGCTTGTTCCGATTTTTTCACGTTTTTATCTCTTTTTTCGTTTTGAACTCGATTTTTTAGCATCCTACTTCATCAACAACTCTACTAGAGGGTTTAGACGTCCCCTACATGTTCGCTATAAATATTAGACTCTTCTATACAATTTCATAATGTGAGTAAAGAGATTACTAGAACTCTATGATCAATTGTATATTTCTCCATTATTATCGATGCAATAAAATCTCCTAATTCATCTGTCATATTTTCTTATCTTCTTTTATTCTTTTACTTGCTATCATATACTTCATTATTATGTCATATAATTTCAACATTTCAATCGGATAGTTGGTTTCATATCAAGTGATATCGAGCAATGTGTGATCCTTGAATTTCCAACCATGAATATCAAAGATTTTGGGCATAATTATCACAACACATACTTATGAGAACAAAAGGAAAGGGACGTAAACCTGACAATCCAAAGGAGAAAAAAAAATAGTAAAAGGAGGAAAGGAATCAGAGGCGAATTACTACTTCCAATACAAAAAATAAATGATAACGTTCTCTAATAGTGGGAAGCCCATATCTATCAATATGTACAAATGCCCGAATACGTCATGGAAGGTTTTAGTGGTCCAAACTCATGATAGTAACGTTGGTCCCAACCCTCAGCTGCTAATGAATCAACGACCTAGTTCCCATTATGATAAGTGTAAAAGATAGTATCAATGTCAAAAGAGAGAAGTTGTTTGATCATTTTGAGAATGATCTAAATCGCCAATAGTCCTCCACCTCTAGTGATACAGTGAATAACCACTGATGAGTCAGTCTCCATCCAAATGTCAGATAAGCCAACTCTTGAAGCAAGAGAAATCACATCGAAGATAGCCTGCGGCTCAGCCTCCAAAATAAGGCAGTCTCCATAAAATGCCGATAAGGCCCTAATAAAATGTCCATCCTAATCGTGAATATGTCACCATCACTAGCAAAATCATCATTAACGCAT
>CAIGRN010099335.1:0-14382 GCA_903798345.1 Fraxinus anomala
CGGCCGAATCCGTTAGAATTATGGGAAGATTTTTCGTGTTAATTGAAGATGACATTATGGGCTTTCCAACGGTATCCGAAACCGGCGCTATTGGTGCTCGGAAGTAGCTGGAAAATTGCCGCAAACTCGCCCAAAAAATCTGAAAATCTGGGCAGATTTTTAGATTTTTCGGTAGCCGACTTCGTGGGTATATGCCGGCCGAATCCCTTGGAGCTATGAGGAGATTTTTGGTGATAATTGAAGAGGACATTGTGGGCTTTTCAATGGTATCCAAATCCGGTGGTCTTGGTGGTCAGAAGTTGCCGAAACATCACCGCAAAACTCGCCCAAAAAATTTGAAAATTCAGTTACTGTTTGTGAAAGAAATTTAAACTTCAATNTATGAGGAGATTTTTGGTGATAATTGAAGAGGACATTGTGGGCTTTTCAATGGTATCCAAATCCGGTGGTCTTGGTGGTCAGAAGTTGCCGAAACATCACCGCAAAACTCGCCCAAAAAATTTGAAAATTCAGTTACTGTTTGTGAAAGAAATTTAAACTTCAATGACCGTTTCTGCAAGTTTTAAATTTCAGTGACCGTTTGTGATTTTTAGGTAACTTCAGTGACCGTTTGTGAAATTGACCTATATGAAAATTGAACTTTTTGTGAACCTGCTGCTCCATATTTTCAATTGAACTATAATATCTAGGGGGATAGAATCTTTTGTGTGATACCTAATGGTTCACATAGAAGAAAAATGTGCAGTAGGGAGGCCTAAACAGTTATGTTATAAATATTGCATAATATATGTGCATGGGTGTTTGTCTGCATATATGCATAATGGTACTCCCAAGTAGAACATGTAACACGAATGTGGGCACACATTTTGGTCTTTATGTTTTTAATTGGCTTGAACTCATATAGTTTTAAGTGTTCTGTTTCCTATTTAAATATTTGATATAATTTTCCACAGATAACAGTGCTGATAGGGGAGACCTGCTCAGGAAAGAGCCACACAATTGGCTCAGTTTCTTGCCGATTCAGGGATGTTTGGTCACGAGTCTATTGTTTGCACTCATGCGCTTAAACTTTCTGCCATCTCGTTGGCAGAAAGGGTTAAAGAGGAAAGTTGTGTTGTTCCAAAGATACTTCAGTTATTTTTTGTTCGTCATGTTCATCGTCCCAGGAGTTTGGTTGTAAGGTAATATTCATGATTGACCACTGCCTCCTGCAGCACTACATGAGCGATAAGCAATTACCACAGATCTCATGCATTATTGTTGACGAGGCTCATGAAAGAAGCTTGAAACATAGATCTCCTTCTGGCGATGATCAAGAATCTAATTGGTCAGAGGCTTGATTTGAGGCTTATAATTATGTCTGCAACAGCATATTAAGCCTGTGTTTGAGCCCCATTTTCAAAAAAATTCATTTTTCTTTAAACTCATTTTCAATCCCACATTCTCCCTATAAAATATTTTTGCAAATAAGTCCAAAATTTTTCTTTACTTTTTAACCGCACATTATTCAAAAAATCATTATTACAAAATCTATTTTCCCCAAAGACTCAAACATAACATAAATATGTCCCATGCAATGAAGGATCTTTTGGTTCTCGATTGATTGCGTCATATGTTCTTGATGTTGGGAGGATGGTGACTGAGATCCACAAAATGGAGAAGGATGGAACAACACTTGCCTTCTTGAACTCTTGAGAGACGTTGCAAGCTCCATCTACCAATATGTTACCTTTACATGGAAAACTTTCTTACGATGACCAACATCGAGTTTTTCTGGACTACCTAGGAAAAAGAAAAGTTCGATTCACCACTGACATTGCTGAGACATCATTGACAGTTCCATAGGTCAAATATGTGGTTGATTCTGGCATGGTGAAGGAAAGTAGATTTGATCCTGCCACTGGCATGAACGTTCTAAGGGTTTGCAGAATCAGCCAGAGTTCTGCGAATCGACGAGCAGGTCGTGCTGGGCGAACTGAACCTGGAACATGTTATAGAATTTACTCAGAAGATGACTATTAATCAAAAATGCCTCACTAGGAACAACCAGAAATTCGTATGGTTCATCTTGGTGTTGCAGCTCCGAGGAATCTTGCTTTAGGCATCAAGAACGTGCAGGATTTTGACTTTGTAAATGCACCCAGTGTCAGATCGAAAGAGATGGCTATCAGAAATATTCTATTAGGAGCTGTTGTAGTGAGAGATGATGTTCATGAATTTACGAAAGAGGGTTGGGATTTAGTCAAGTTGGGTATTGAACCTCGTCTTAGTAAAATTACCCTTAAATGCTTCCACGAGCGCCTAGGTATGGAGAGCCTTGTTCTTGGCGCAGTTATGGGAAATTCTAGTAGCATATTTTGCAGATTGGTACAGTGGAAGAAACATTGCAATCTGATTGCTTTAAGGTGCAATTTTGCCAGCAAAATTGGGATCTCTTCACTTTGCTGTTTGTTTATAAAGAGTGGGAGGCTTTGCCTTGGGAAAGGAAAAATACCTGGTGCTGGGAAAATAGCATTAATGTGAAGTCCATGAAGAGATGCCATGACACTGTGCAAGAACTGGAAGCTTGCCGTGAGAATGAATACAATAATATTTTACCTAGTTACTGGTGTAGGAATTCTCAGATGAATACTGAGCACAATGAAACTTTGAAAAATGAATTTCTCTATTCCCCTGCAGAAAATGAGGCAACGGTATGATCAACTTGGATATGAAGTGGCATCGACTGGGAAACACGTCCAACTGCATTTGTGGCAGGGAGTGGGGACAGTTGCAGACTTTGTCCATCACCTGACTGTCCATCAGTTTATTGAGTGGAACTTTGGGCAAACTATTTGCCTGTGGTTCATATTTTGCGTAGACATGTACACGTGCCACATGGAGTAGCATCCGTATGTGTCATGCCAAAAGTATCAGAATTCAAAGATGGCCCTGATTCTTCTCTGCAAGAATGGTGGTGTAAAGGGAGAGAGTGAGAAGAAGTGCTCATGCTGTGGTTTCACTGAGAAGGTGGATGGGTGCAATCATATCGAGTGTGGGTGCGGGAGGCACGTTTGCTGGGTCTGCTTGGAGTGCTTCAGGAGCATTGATGAATGCTATGGTCATCTGAGGTCTGTACACTTGGCCATCATTTGAATAACTTTAGTTCATTGTCTTTCTTACACTCCAGCTTATATATGTATATGACAGTGTTAATATCTATAATAGCATACACGTAACTAGAAGAGTAAAATGAAGTAACGAACCCATCTAGTTGCTTCTGTACATATGTTTGGAGATGCAGTTCAAATATTTTTCTGAAGTCATCTCTCTCGATCAATCTCTGTGCCCATGTGCACTTGCACGCGTGTCTTCTAATGCATGAAGAGGTGCATGCAATGTATATCTTTGTTTGCTCATGTTAGTGGATGGATATATGCATAGTTGAGTACCTTTGCTTGAACTCTCCTATATGTGCTCAAGTCTCCTGTTAACAAAAAATGAGTTGTGGAGTTGGAAGGAATCCACACTAAATTTTTCTGTGATTTCTTGAATATTTGCATTTGTACAATGAAATTTACTGTGCCTTAGCTGCTAATATTGTTATTATCAATATACTGCGTCATGTCATCACAATCATTATCTGCATCATCATCATGCTGTTGGAAGATGAAAAGAGCATCTGAATCTACAAGTTTTGGGGCTTTTAAGTGTGAATTTTGAATGGGCAGAATGCACGTCAGATAGAGAATCTCTTATTCTGTATCTATTATTTAGCATAATATTTGAAGTCTGCAATCAATCTGTAGCATGTAAAAACTGAACAAGATTGCTGCAGGGAAAAACAATCAGAATATATGACTGCAACCAATCGCCAAACCCATTCCAGCAATAGCCAAACAAAATGCTACAGCAGCATACTGTTTCATGCTGCTAGAGCCCTTACCATAATCTTCCCATCTCGGAACTCTATTAGAATCACTTTTCACACCCTCCGTTCTCTGTTCTCTTTCCAATTTGGAAACTTGAAACTCAAGCAATCTAAGCCATTGCTTATAGGCAAACAATCTCAATGATTCGTCAAGCAGTAAATTGGAAAGGGCGTCCCTCTCCTTCAAGAGAACTGAACATTTCCTCTCTGCCTCCCGTGCTCGTGTTTGTGATAGTCTCAAGGCCTTTAGAATCTCCAACTTCCCATCTTCTGAGTCTTTAGACATCACAACTTCATTCTCAACCACTTCCTGCGCCGCCATATTGCAGATTTTGTTCACTGGGCCAGCAAAAAGCTTTATTGGAGGAGGTAAATCGCAGTTTTGCATAAGATCTAGGCCAGATTTGTAAGAAAATGTGAAACCCATATCTATATTGGTTCTTTCTGACTTTTGGTTTGCTGGTAGCCATCCAGCCATTTCTTCTCTGTATACAAGTTGACTTCTAAAATAGCTAATTTGTGTTAGTTTGTCAGGCTGGCCATTGTCTCATAGGGCATGAAATAGTCTAGTTATTGTTAGTTGGTGATAGATACTAGATAGCATTGAGTAAGAGAGTTGTCCATTGGGTTTTATTATTATATTATACGATCAAGAAGATAGGGAGAGACCGTGCTGTAAGATATGAACGGGATTGGAGGGTTTGGGGTGTGGTGGGATAGGGGTGGGCGGGAATTGCACCATCAGTCCCTGACTTATTAGAGTTGGTTCTCAACCTATTTTTCTTAGCGTTGTCGTTTCTAATCTAAAATTCTGTAGTAGTATCATTTGGCCTCAAGTGGATATTTGTAGATTGCGGAGCAGCAGTGCAATTTTCTCTATTTGGGTGTTAAGTGGGGAAATTGGATTGATTTTTGTATTAAAGGAAAAGAAAATTCCTTCCCTTGCGAGAATAAGCAATAGATTAGGGACCCAAAGTGAATTTTTCCCTATTTTGGTGTCAAGTGGTCAAGTTGGATTGATTTTTGTATTGAATAAGGAAAATCCTTTTCTTACGGGAATAAGCAAAACATATTTCGTTGCACAAGCTAGTTAGATGGATTCTATTGAAAGGAAAGAAAGGCAATGCCTCCAACTTTATCTTAAAGCAAAGAACAAAATTTTAAGCTGAATATGACTGGTTAAAATTTAGCCATCCATTAGTTGATTTAAAGTCCAAAAATGCTGATGTCAAAGTTATAAGATTTGAATTGGTCATCAACCCAGTCGAAGTACTAGGTAGTTCAATTTAAGTGTCATTGGGATCTTGCCAGACTCGTGGAGAGTTTCGACCGGTTTTATTGTAAAATAGTCTAATGTGGTCTTCTAAAAATGTGACGATTACCTGTATTTGGGGATTTGTATGAATTTCGAAGCCAAAAAAAAGGTTATTTAACCATTTGAATATTGCGGGAATAATGAATATTTTTTTAACGTACACTAAGATAAGCAAGGATCCGATGAAAAAAAAGTTGTTTTAAGAAGGATTTAATTGGAGAGACAAAATGTAAAAAAGGGATTCAATTTTTAATTTTTACTCGTCTCCCACCTGTTCCTCTGTGCTCTAGAGCTCGAAGGACTCCTATGCCCCTAGTCGATGTTCAATACATAAAAAGGACTCCCGAGCATTGGTGATAAGGGGGCAGGGGCAGCTGGGGAAAGCAGGGACGATGAAGTGGTAGCCTGAGGAGGTCAGGGCTGAAGCAATGAGAGGATCGTAGAGTGAGGAAAGAGGAAGAAATACGATGTCAACATCATTGTGAATCATACTGATTATAAAGGTCTTTTAAACAAAAAATTTAAAAGTAGACAATCTTTACAGCAAACTATCTCTAGTGGACCATTTTGAAAAGTTTCATCATTTATTAAGGAATATTAGGATGGGGGCAACGAATTTTGGTGGAACACAGTTGAAGTGAGTGGACCATCAGAGCAATAGAGTTCTGCACGAGTAATTATTTATGAAAAAAGACTTAACAAAAGAAAAAAAAACCCATAAACCTTGACAGTTGGATCTTGGTCCTAGGAGTTTGTCTTTTGGCCGTCCAGTTTTTTTCCATCAGTGTTAGCTTTCATCAACGACCGCTCTATTTTCTCCTCGACCTCCTCAACCTGTGTATACGAGAAAAGACGTAGTAATAATTCGTACATAGTAACAAAGAAACTATAGCCGTGCTATGCATTCTAAGAAGATATTAGGTTCTTTTGTGTGGTTCTGATTCCATGTTAATCGTTTTATCTAAACGTTAAAGTTGTCAGAGATAGACACGATCTAATATGTCTATGAAGTCACTGAATACATTCACATAATCATATCATTTAAGAGCATGACACATGGGTTATGGACTTGAGATTACTCATCCCCACGTGATTCTCACTTGGCATGCCTAGACAACTAGACTACCATTAATTTCTAGATCAGGCTACCAACGACCCCAATTTCAACCAAAAGCACAAAAAGGAAAATGTGAAAGTCATGTTTGAATTATACGAATAATGCTATCTATTAAAAGTGATGTATGAGTATTAGTCTATGTGACATTATATGATAGGTTTAATTAAATTTGAAATTCATTTAATTGAACCTATAATTTAATGTTATTAGTATTGCCACCTAGACTAGTGTTAAATACCAGTTATGCTAAATAACATTACTAGAATTATATATAATACGTCTTTTCTTTGATTTATTTTTACGTGGTGCTACCTAAGCTGTCAAATTAAATTTCTAGAATTTTCGCGACGTAACTAGCTTTGTGGATTTTGGGTAGCTAGATGAGAGAAATCTTAGTTGTGAGTTCATCATTCCTCTCCTTCTATGCCGATAGCTAATCTCTGTGGTGCAAGAAACTGTTTTGACAATCCTGTGTAGAGGAGTATAAATGGAAGTAAAAGCCAAGAGAGAAGTCACAGAAGTTAAGATTAGAAGGAGAGATTCAAATGAGTTGCCAAAATATGTAATCGTCCTCGATGAAAGTCTTGACCATTGATATCCTTCTTAGCTCGTCCAATTTGACTCACGATCTTGATCGAACCAATGACTCAAAAGTATTTATAATTGCAAGCTCATGAGTTTCTATCTATAAATATGAACAAATAAGATCGAATCATGAGTGCTATGAAGATTGACGCGTAAAGAGATTGGTTACCTTATGAACCAGTTCTTCGGCTTGTTTAGCCTCCTTAACAGCTTTCTTGGCCAGATTATCGACTGATTCTAGAGCTTCCTTGAGCTTCGATTCCTGTGGAAGCTTCTTCTCCACCTCTTCCGCCACCTTCTCCACCTCCTCTGCCACCTCCTCCACCATCTCCGTCACTGTCTCCACCGTCTTCACAGCTGCGTCGATCTTACCTAAAATAGTAAAACCCCGAAGGGTTAGTCCCATTAAAAATATAAGCTGCTGTCACAAAAGCTAATAACAAAAACTTTAATATGTGCTAACTTTTAAGGACTACAAATAGTCCCCCTTTATGTCCCAATGCAGGAAGAATCACTGTTAACAGAAGCCCCATCAACCACTTTTTCCTACATCAGAGACAACAAGGAAGAATCAAAGTTAGCAATATACCCAAACCACTTTCTTCTCTAATTTGAAAATATCAAACTCCCTCCTTTAAAAGCTTATACGGTTAGAGATGAACCGAATTATTTTATTTCATTAAGGCCTAGTACATGGCTAGACTTGAATTCGATGGTCGTAGCTTGTTCTGATATCATATTGAATTATTGATCTGTCTCGTTTAAGAGTGGACTCGTTTTCAACAAAAAGATTACCATGAAGAGGAAGGAGAACCAGCTTCATTAGCTGAGGCTTTTAGTTGAAATTTGCTCCTTCTGCACCACCTTCTGTAACTTCAGTAATTTTTTTCACTTTCAAACAACAAAGGTACAAACAAACAGCAACCTAAAGAGGGTTTGGATATAAGAAAACTTACTTATAAAATTCATATTCAGCTCCAAATCGGTAGACATAATTAGGGTTCTTGATCTTACATTGGCCCTTGATCAGAGGGAGATTGAATGAATAACAATCTGGAAAATGCAAATATTGGCAATTTCTGCCATGGCTGCTGAAGTAGCAGATTGATGGTGAACCAGATATTTTGGTAGACATTATTAGAGATCAGTTGAGTCCAATGGAAGAAATAAAGGGAAAAATTTATAAAAAAATTGTTGAGATAAAAAGAATATATATTGCCAAGGCCCTATGTAATTATTAGGTTCTTGATCTTACATTGGCCCTTGATCAGAGGGAGATTGAATGAATAACAATCTGGAAAATGCAAATATTGGCAATTTCTGCCATGGCTGCTGAAGTAGCAGATTGATGGTGAACCAGATATTTTGGTAGCCATTATTAGAGATCAGTTGAGTCCAATGGAAGAAATAAAGGGAAAAATTTATAAAAAAATTGTTGAGATAAAAAGAATATATATTGCCAAGGCCCTATGTAATTATTTAACTGATCATGATCTATGATAATATTTTTATATAACCATGTCGTCTAAAAGTTTAATCGGAGATACAAGTTTTCTTTTTTTTTTTAAATTTAAATTTACTCTTTAATAATGTACCTGTGTGAGCAGTCAAATTCATTTTTAAATTTTTAATAGAGACTTGACATGTGCAAAGTCTTTTTCTTAAATATTTTACAGCAAAATTAGAACTCAAAAGAAAAAAAAAAATCTCATTTACTCATTTTAATTTAGTTTCTTCAGCGCACTCCCACATATTTTTTCAATTCATTTTCTATGAGCCATCAGCCTGCACAACTTTTGCCATGTCTCATTGAATTCTGTACTGGAAAAAACAATCAATTAATTGTTTCTTTATTTATAATCACATTTTGTCGTGTATATACTTGAATAAATAAGATAGACAGGGGACCAATTTTTTAAGTAATCCAGTGTAGGGTCAATGCAATGTGACATGATTAGGTAGAGCAAAAAAGAAAACATTTATGGGTAGGAAAAATACTTGGCTAAGTTTAAGATGTTTTATTTTGAAATAAATAATATTTTAGCAGTTGAAAATAGGCAAGTTGAGTTTTCTAAACATCTTATCGTACGTCAATCACGCATCTATTTAGCCCCCGTTTGGCTTCCATCTTTTGCCATTATATTACATTACATTAATTTTTTTCTCTCTTCATTTCAACCATACATTCATCAAATAAAATAATATTACACACAAATTTAAAATTTTTCATTACTTTTTTATCACACATTCTCCCATCAATCACTATTCTAAAAATTTTCAACACCCCAAAACGGGGGCCAAACACGGGCTTAATATACGTATTGGACTCAAGGGGTAAATGGAGATCATATTTGATTTTACATATTTTACTATTTTGTTAAATTTTTTTTTATAAAACTGCTTTTCTTTTAATTGATATTTTTTTAAAGTAGTTAATTTGTGTTTTAAACATGCATTAGCAATATTTTTTTTTTTATATGACTCATTTGTCCAAGTTTTGTCCGACTAATCTTGAGGAGTGACAACCTTCCCCCCTAATTCGTCACTCAAATTAATCTGGATGCAATCACAATTTATACACATTTAAATCGAACATTCGACGATTTTCTTCCCTACGCTCTGCATTGGCAATCTTCTTTGGTATCATGATGGTTTGCCCTACTATTCTTCCAAGTGATCTTTCTTGCAATGGAGTTAATAATTCTCCACCTACCAGGCTACCACGCCTACTCTGAATCCCAAACAAATGGGTCCATGAGGTACATCATCTAAAGAACGTGGTACTCAATGCTTATTTTTGATTCGACACTACTTTGTTTTTGAATGGGTAAAAATGACATTGAAAGCTCCTTTCTTCGAATATTTTAATCTTGACAATTAGAAGGTGAAAACAAAGAAATTCTAGAGTTTTCGTTTTTATCTAGTGCCAATATGTATAATGTTAAGAAAAGATCTCCTACACGTCAGTTACAAAATTTAATATAAACACTAGAACGTATGAAGCGTAAATACTTGGATATAGCATGGTGCTAGAGGCGTAATAGTAAATGACTAGCTTTGGGGACTGCTCTGGTCCATTAAAATGAAGACTTAATTTCGTGCACAACATTTATGGGATGTCATCAACGACGGATATACTAACCCAAATGACATTTTCACTCTAATTGTTGTACAAAAGAATAAACTTAAAGAGAATCAACAAAAAGATTATATAAAATTATTTGCTCTACAAACGAGTTTGAAAGATATATATTTTTCGAAAATTATGGGAGCTAAAACGGCAAAAGAAGCTTGGTATAAGCTGAATTAGAAGTTCTACGGTAGTGACAAGGTGCGTACTTGCTATCTTCAAATTTTAAGAAGGAGTTTTGAAAATCTAAAAATGATATATTCTGAAACTACAAAAGATTATTATTCAAGAATTGATGAAATAATAAATCAACTAAGATCTTATGGAGATGATGTTCCTGCAAAGAAAGTTGTTGAAAAAAATTTTAATTACTTGCACAGAAAAATATGATTCAATTATTGCAGTAATTGAGGAGTCTAAAGATATAGATAAATTAACAGCTGTAGAATTAATAGGTTCACAGGAAGCTCATGAAAAAAGATTAGAATGCGTTATGAAATTAACACATGAAACGCTTTTCAATCTAAAGTTAATATGCGGTTTCAGAAATCTAAAGAAGGTGGGAGAAAATTTAAAGAAAACCTAAAAATAAAGAAATTCAAGAATTTTTTTTGATAATAACGCAAGTATCCTGGCATTTGTAAAAGAAAAAGTCATTTGGAAAATGATCGTTGGTTTAAAGGAAGACCACAGTGCCATAACTGTAAAAAATTTGAACATGAAGAAAATTTTTGTCATTTTAAACAAAATTATGAAGCTTATTTTTATTTTTTTTGGAAGAAAATGATATAGAAGAAAGTCAGTTTTATGTCTTCAATAAGGATGTATCTAAAGAGAAATTAGATACATAATATCTAGACAGTGGCTGCAGTAATCACATGACGAAAGATGAAAATATTTTATGTAGACTTGATAAAATAAACACAAAAATAAAAATTAGTAATGAAAATATCATAGAGGCAACATGCAAAGGCACTATTGCCGTTGATACAAAAAATGGTAAGAGATACACCAATGAAGTTCTCTTTGTCCTTACAATAGATCAAAATCCATTAAGTGTAGGTCAAATAATGGAAAAATGATATACTTTACATTTTGAAGAAGATTATTGCACAATCTATGGCATGAAAGATAAATCATTTGTAATTGCAAAACTCAAAAAGCGGGAGAATAGATACTTCCCAATCTAATGGAGATATGCAAATAATGCTATAATGATAGTGCAAGTGGACGAGTTATGGCTGTAGCATAGGAGATTTGAACACTTTCATTTTCACGGGTTGAAGATCATTTAGCAAAAGAGCACGATGAGAAATTTATTAGTCATGAAAGAGATTAAAGAAGTTTGCGAATGACGTTTGCTCGGGAACAACACTATCAATTATTTCAATCCGAAAAATCTTAGAGAGCTAAAGAACCGTTGGAGCTGATACTGACACTGATACATACATATGTATGCGGTTTGATGCGTACTCCATCACATGAGCAAAACACGTACTTCATTCTCTTTATAGATGATTACACTAGAATGACATCTGTATATTTTTTGCGCAAGAAATCCCAAGTTTTTGAGATTTTCAAAAGTTCAAAAGTTATTTCAAAAAGCAAATTAGTTACAATATCAAGACAATCATAAGCCACAGAAGTAAAGAATACACATCAAATGAATTCAACAAGTTTTGTGAAGATGAAGGAATAGAGCATCAACTCACCGTTAGATACGCACCTGAACAAAACGGCGTGTCAAAAAGAAAGAATAGAACAGTAATGAAGACAGCTAGAGCTATGTTAATATGGAAAGGTCTTCCAAAAATCTTTTGGGCAGAAACATAAGCATTGCAGTCTACTTATTAAATTGATGTCAGACCAATGCGGTACAAAACAAAACACCAGTTGAAGGATGAAGCGGACGAGAACCATCAGGAAAGCATATTAGAGTTTTCGACTGAATCTGCTACACACATATTCTACAAGAGAAAAGAGGTAAGCTCGACGAGAAGACAGAAAAATGAATCTTCCTAGGTTATAACACTCTATAACCTGAGAACAAAGATGTCGCCTATAACTAGGAGTTTGGTCAAGTAGATAGAAAAATTATCAGTATTCTAACACAGTCACAAAAACAGGAGGGTGACGTTGGGGAGAACAATCAACCAGAGTTCCCACATCAAGCAACGATAGAAGAACCAATTGACTCACCAAAATTATCGGAAAGAAAAACACGAAGATTATCAGAAGTATACCAAAACTGCAACTCGATAATGGTTGAACCTAAAAGCTATGAAGCGGCTTCATAACAACCAGAATGGAGAAAAGCTATGGACGAAGAAATAAAAATGATCGAGAAAAATGACATTTGGAAGCTTTTAGATCTTCATCAAGATAAAGAAGTCATAAGAGTTAAGTGGGTCTACAAGACAAAACTTAACTCTGATGACCCAATCCAAAAACATAAAGCAAGACTAGTCGTCAAAGGATACTCAGAATAGCTTGGCATCGACTATGGTGAGACATTTTCTCCATTTGCACGTCTTGACATTATAAGGGCACTGATTGCACTAGCTGCATAGAAGTAGAAGATTTACAAGCTAGACGTCAAATCACCATTTTTTAATAGCTATCTTGAAGAAGAAATTTATGTTCAGCAAACTCAAGGGTACTTGATAAAAGGTAAAGAAGATAAAGTTCTCAAACTAAAGAATGAGCTATATTGATTAAAGCAAGCTCCACGAGTGTGGTACAGCAGAATAGACAACTAATTCACTGAGCAATGATTCACAAGAAGTCAAAGTGAACCAACTCTATACATCAAAAATCAAGGTGCAAATAGTACACTTATGATCTCTCTATATGTTGATGCTCTTATCTATACAAGGAATGATGAAAGGATGATCGAGAAATTCACGAAAGACGTGATGAAAACGTTCGAGATGACTGATCTGGGATTGATGTACTATTTTCTTGGAATCGAGATAACTTAATCTGAAGATGGGATCCACATTGCTCAAAAGAAGTACACAAGTAATCTTATAAAGAAATTCAAGATGGAAGGTTATAAGACTATAACAACACCTCTAGATAGCAATAAATCACTTAAAAAGGAAGACGGTACTCCAAAAATAGACGGTTCACAATTTTGAAGTCTAATTGGAAGTTTACTTTATCTCACAGCTACAAGGCTAGACATTATGTATACAACCAACCTATTTTCAAGATTCATGCAAAATCCAAGTCAAGTTAACTATGGAGTTGCAACGCGGATACTAAGATACCTCCAAGGAACAAAATATTATGGAATATGGTATCAGTCTATTCCTGACTTAAGACTACTTGGGTATACTGATAGTGAATCGACAAGATTAGTGAATGATATGAAAAGTAAATTAGGCTATGCATTCACACTAGGTTCTAGAATATTCCCTTGGGCACCAAAAAAGAGACAATGGTTGCACAATCATCAGCTCAACGGGAGTATATTGTAGCAACAATGACAACGAGCCAAGTTATATGGCTAAATCGCATACTTAAAGATATGTGAGAGCCACAAAAAGAAGCAACGAAAATTTACCATGAGAGCAAGTCTGCAATAGCAATGGCCAAGAATCCCCTATTTCACAGTAGAACCAAATACATTGGCATCAAGTATCTTTATTACCTCATAGAATTTCATAATACAATATATTATAAATTGTGTACGCTAAATCCACTTTCTCATTGTATTTCGAGTCACTTTCCTTTCCTTAACGAAAATTAATTCTTTTACCTTATTGCAATATTTCCATTTTTATTGCCAAACAAAAATTCTTCTTCCTTTTCACACCAGGACTCCTGACTGCCGGGATGGAATGTGATACTCTCCATGTGGTTCAAGAATGTGGATGGCCTTGCACCTAATGCAGATGTTCTTGCTAAGGTTTCTGATTTACTTGTTGACATGGATCGTGGCTCCCAAAAATGGGAATATAACCGCCCACCAAACAGATTCTCAAGATACAAAATCAAGGCAATTGGTATTAAAGTGAGATAAATAACCTTGTTTAACACATCTTTTCTAGGTTCGCTGGGAAAACAAGATACGTATTAAAAAATATCAATCACTCACTAAAAAATTGATTAGATGAATTTAGATGACCCGAGTCAGAGATGGCCACTGAAAAATAGGATTCAAAAAATGTATTTTATTTTTGCTAATTCCGAGGAGTCATAAAATTCAATATGACATCTGATAAATGTAATTTTTACACTTATTCGAGACCTAAAATTATGATATTTGATATTTCTTTTAACAAAAATATATTTTAATTGTTGTATTTTATGTTTAATAG
>CAIGRN010099349.1:0-12858 GCA_903798345.1 Fraxinus anomala
TACGTACTCAACTACATCATGGCACATGCCTTGTACGTGCTTCTAACTAGTTTCATTAAAAAATGGTGTTCAGCCCGGTTATGACAAACATAGACGGAATTGTTCAAAATAGAGTATCAAGATAAAATTTTATAAAATTCGACGAAGTTTTATATTGACTGTTAACTAGACGCAATTGTCGTGGCTTTGAGACTAGTTATGACCGATCGAGTTGTTAAAAAAATTGTTATTAAAATTACTTTTGATGAAGTTTTACGTTTATTGTTGATATACTGCAACTTTTATGACGTTGAGACTTATGAAAAAAACCAAAAAAAAAAAAAAAAAAATTAAGATTAATTGCATGAGAATCAATGAATATTTACGTATATGATCACCCTCCCACAATCGTCCTCTCGATTAGACTTAAAAGTAAATTAAATTAATTTAAAGTTTCTAGTATGCTTAGATACATTATTTTTTCCTTATTCAATTTTAACCATAAAAAGTATCTATTGTGTACAAGTAAATTATAAAATTTTCGTAATGTCTTTTTGATACTTAATCTGTATGTAAATGATTATGCACAAATAATATTATTTTTTGAATTAATGATTGTCAAACATGAGCTAAATTGATAATCGATTTAAGAAAAAAAAAAACTGAAAATATGTTTTCGATATTATTCCAAAATGATTCCCAAAAGTGTCATCTAGTGGAAATCTTTTATTCCTAAATGAGCAGTAGAAAATTACAATTGTTACCAAACAAAGTGTGCAAGTCAAGTTCCAGTTTTTGGACCAACCCATGTATCCAAATAAATGAATATTAATCATAGCACCAATAGGGGATGACATTTGGCCATTAATGTTACCATAGCATGACTCTAACCAAATATGCAATAAGTATATGTTTGGTACGAAGAGACAACTATACAATAGTTTAATTTTATTTATTATAGAAATGAAAACTACCACTTAGGTGCCGATAGGGGGGGTGACATTTGGCCATTATCTCACCCATTATGTCAAGGGTTATGTTCTTCTAACAAAATTCATTTGGTTAAGCTTAAAAATTTACTTATAACTACTTTTTCACATATATAGTTTTTGAATAATACCACTGGTAGATAAAGTTTCTATGTGATCCACATTCTTACAAAAATTCATTTTTTCAAAACTCATTTTTAATAAAATAATATTACACTTAATTCCAAAAATTTTCCTTATTTTTTAACCATATATTTCTCATCAAATCACTATTTAAAATGCATTCTTCACTCAATAATGTTCATCAAACATGGTATAATGATTTTACATATAAATGAAATGTCAAAAAGATATTGCGAAAGTTTTTTTTATTTGGTTGAAAAAATTCAAACACAATTATATTTCATCACACCATGTGTATGTAAATTACTATATCAACTCAGTACAACAGTTTTTCAAAACTCTTTTAATTCTTATATTTATTTTAAACCACATATTTACATATAATTGTGAAATGGGGGCTTAATAAAAATATTAAGTCGCATTTGTGACCATCATAAAAGGGTCAGTAGATCCACTATTGGCAAACCTCAGGCCAAGTTAAGCTTTGGCAATTGACACGTGGAAAAGTGATCGAGCTCGTCTTGTATATCTCATGGTTTTTAGCCTTGTTTGGCATCCTTAAAATTTTAAAAATATTGTTTTAATAGTATTTTTTTTTTAAATGTGTAATTAAAAAAATGAAGAAATTTTGAATTTACGTATAAATTTTATTAAGCAATGGTATGATTTTGACACCTTAATTAAACCAAGAATAAAAATTTAACCAATTATATATTGCTCAACTTTATAAAACCAACTTAATTATTCGTAAAATAACTCCAACATTCAACATGTTCGATCTATTTAAAAATAAAATGCATAGTTGAATTTAATATCATTATTCTCGAGCAATTAACCGTCTTACAACTTGCAAGACATATTTAAAGACGAAAATAATTCAAAGAGCAAATTATTTTGGTACAAATTAAAGATGCCTTTTCAAGATGCATACCTCCAATCAGCTGGAAACACGCCCAAATTCATCAAAACTATAAAAGAAAATAAAGAGAGAATAAAAATTAAAAGGTGACAAAAAGTCGAATTCAGCACCTCAAGATTGAAAATAAAGAGGTGGCGTGGAATGTAATACGATATGCTTCACCTGATGTATTAGTCATTGTTTAATCTAATTTCAGTCACTATCATTTATTATTTATTAAATAATTAAATATTTATGTAATTTGGTTTTAGCTTGGTTGTGGACTTGACCACCTCAAGGCGGACAAGAAATGAAAGTGCCGGCCAAGAGGTTCCAAAATAAAGTTTCTTTAGATCTTTCGATCTAATTGTAGGCATTCGACCCGAATTAACGAGTTTAATCGATCAATTTTTGTGTTTTTCATATATTTCTATTACATCAGAAATAAAAACGTACCGTACCAGTTATTGTGCACGCGGTACATGTTAGATTCTATTAGTTCTTCCTTACGAATATGACGTGGTATTTATTTAGCCTAATGTACTAGTTATTTTGCACACGGTAAACGTCAGGTTCGACCCCATGTTCTACGATAGAGTATGATATACTAAATGTAATATAATGTGTGACTCGAGCTAATTTTATTATTTTATAATGTGTGATTATTAATCTTTTATTAAGGGTCTATTTGGTGTAGTGAAGAAATCTATTAAATTTTGATAGATTTGTTGGCTTGCATTTCAAATATATAATTCCAATCCTACAAGTTGAACGTTTGATTGAGAAAGTAGAGTACACATTCATTCGTACAAAATGTCAATTTTACCCTCCTGCGTGAAAAGTGAAATGACCGAAAAGATTTACATGCTCCACAATCAATAGAGGGCGAAATAGACGTTTTCACAAAAAGCCACCAATTTTGACTCAATATTGATTTGCGAGTTTTAATTTCATAATCTTGTGCACCTCGTATTCTTGTTCATTCTCTTTTACACATGTATTGGTCCGCATTATTAATTTTTCAATAATGATATGACAACGACGTAAATTATAAAAAACACATATTTCTACTAAAATTTTCTTTTTTCGAGATAAAATGTTAGTAATTGACCTTTTTAACATTAATTGTTTAAAGAATAATTAGCACATAACGTCTTCAAATTTCATTATTATTGTGGAAAATATTTATATCTTTCATTTTTGGCATTTTCATCTTTATTTTCACCTTTCATTCCGCAAAATGTTATTTTCATCTATTTGCTCAATTAAAAATTGTGAAATGACGAATATGCCCTTCTCGTTAAATAAAACAAAAAAGAAAAAGAAAAAAACTAATTGCAACCTTACTTCCAATTTTTTTTTAAAGTGCAAATGTGTTCCAAATAAATTATTAAAATGGTAATTAGTACATATTGTCCATATCTTTCACCGTTATTTCGAAAAATGTCTTTACCTTTCATTTTTTTAGCATTTTCACCATTAATTACATTTTTGATTGTGCAAACCATCTTTTCCATCCATTTTCATCTAATTTTTCAGTAAAGCACTGGGAAATAAGGAATATACCATCATATTTAAATAATTTTTTTTTAAAATTTCTAATTCTTTAATAATTTATTTGGGACTTGTTTACGCTTTTTATTTTTTTTTTTAAATAAATTTAATTGGGACTCGTTTACACTTTTTAAATAAATTAATTTTTTAATAATTTATTAGGGACTCGTTTGCACTTTTTTTTTAAATGGACTATGATTGCAATTAATTAGTTTTTTATTTAAATAGGAGGGTATATTCGTCATTTCACAGTATGATGATTTACGCAATTAAATATGTAATTAATGGTGAAAATGCAAAAAAAAAAAAAAAAAGGTAATAATAGTGAAAAGTATGGACATTATGTATTAATTACCATTTTAATAATTTATTCGGGACTCATTGCGTTTTTTTTAAAAAAAATTGAGACTATGATTGCATTTAGTATTTTTTTTTCTTTTTCTTTTTGTTTTATTTAAAGAGAAAAGTATATTTGTCATTTCACAATTTTTAATTGAATAAATGGATGAAAATGACATTTTACTCAATGAAATGTGAAAACGACAAAAAATGAAAAGTAATGACGTTTTCCACAATAACAATGTAAGATGAAGACATTATGTGCTAATTAATCTTGTTTAAATATATCGTTGACAATGGAAATGTATGAATTAATTATAAATATCTTGTGACTGACTAAAATAGTCGGGATATATATGTGTGTATTGTGAGGAAACTATGTCAACCTATTATTTTCATAAGTGTCAAGGTTAGGTTGATGTTAGGCATGGATGTCAACCGAATAGCATTGGTCAATCGTGTTGTCGGGGTAGGCGTTAAAGTGGTCCCGTTGTTGGCTTTGCATAGCATCACTCTGCCTGAAGCATTTTTTGTGTTCAATAATAAGATTAATGTTTTCTTATTACTATTCAATTATGTCTTTTATGTCAAATTGGTTTAGTAAATGTAGTGGTTCAAATAGTGGTGATAATAAATCGTTAAATTATTTTCAAGAAAATAATGAAAAAATTGATGATCATAATGCATCTGCATCTTCATCATTTGCATCAAATATTTCAAGTGAAATTAATTCAAAAGAACTTCAAATTGCAAATATTGAACAAACTCTTCAAAATTGGACTATCCCAAATGTAGATAAGAGTTCTATCTATGAGATTGGAAAGTTTGATTTTACTCAAAGTTATATTATCAAAATTTTAGAACAAACTATCCCTGTTAAAAATCAAATTATTTTTATTAATTTACTTTCAAAAGATTTATATTCTTGCTCATAAGAAGAAATTTCAATATATTCATATTGGTCTTATTCAAATTGTTGTCAAACTCTTATTTAGACTTNTTCTACAAGCAAAATTAAAACCCTCTTCCTTTTTTCGGGCTTGGGACCGGCTACAATTATCGTATGTAGAGTTAAAATTGTACACGAATAAAATATTTCGTGTACAACTTTTAAAAAAACAATTTAAAAATTACGCATTTTTTAATTTAATCATTGTAAAACTTACAATTACTGAATTACATTGATTTTTGGATTCGCTACAACTCTTCAGCCAATATGTTATCCACTTATTATTGAAGACGTAATTCTGCACATTCTCAGTCTTTCAAGCATATTAAAACCTCTAATATATATTCTTTTAATCGTGATCGTTCGTCTAATAAAATTCGACCACCTAAACTAAATGCAGTTTCGGATGCTACCGTAGATACCTAAGGTATTAGTAGATCGCTAGCAATTTTCGATACAATTGGATATTGCCTTTCATTACACATCCACCATGATAAAATGTTAAATTCCTCTAATTTTTTTTTCTTGTAACACACCGCGACTTTAAAAAAGAACGTTATAGTACGCAGGCAGCTATGGCAGCTATGACAAGGCAGCTCATAGCTGCCTGTAGCTTCATAGCTGCCTGCTACACGCAGGTAGCTATGAAGCTGCCAACAGGCAGCAAACTGTTGCTGCCTGCAATTTTGCAGGCAGCTGACTTTAATTATTATTATTTTTTTTAATAAATGGAGCTCGAGCCGAGCCGGAATGGCCCGTTGCCCGGGCTGGCTCGGGCTCGAGTCGGTTCCCAAAAATGAGGCTCGGCCCGAGCCTCGGCTGGTGCTCACCGGCAGCGAGCCGATCCGCTCGAGTTTTTTTTTAGCCGAGCCGCAGGCGGCTCGGGCTTCCAAGCCGTTTTGCCAAGGCTACTTGGTCTAGACATTCCTATTCTTATAACTTTAAGAGACAATGTTATTAAGATTTGAACATTCTTTACCTGGCCATGCTTGAGTCTAATCTCGAGAGTGGTCAAGTATTTTCAAATTGTTATCCAAATTTTTCTATTAGTCTTCAAGATGGAGCCATTCTTAGTGTTCTATATCTTCGTATTCAAACAAAGAACTTTGATATTGATGATCGTTCAAAAGCTTTTGCTCTAACTATAGGGTGTATTACAAACTTTTAAATACTCAACTCAATATTCGTACTCTCGAATCTTCTCCAAGAAATGAAAGTATGTTGGTTGAAGTTAATCCTCTTCATTCAAATGTCATGATTCCTAAGAGAATTCCCTGGAATCTTCAAGAAAGGGGTTTATAGTGGGATTTTGAAAATGCACACAGTCCCACTCCAACTCCTATTAGAAGAAATCCAGAGCCAATTTTCCACTTTCCTGATGGTAGTGTTAGAGTCATCTTCGACAAACCATCATCATCTTCAAGTACCTTTCAAAGATCAAATTCTTCTAGATCTGATGATAAATCTAGAGCTAATTCTTTTCAATCTGCTAGATTTTCAAATTCTTCTATAAAAGGTGTAAATTTTAATCCAAAAATTCCAAACCCTTCTTATCAAAACGAAGAATCTGAAAAAGAAGAAGTAGTAGTAGAACCTCCTACTTCTCCTACTTTATCAGACGTGATTCCTCCTCAATCTGAGAAGCTTGATCGTCAATGTAACGTAATTTTTTTCTACTTTTGATAGAAGAAATGGGTTCAAAACTAATCAAACTCCTGAAATCAAATCTTATTAAAAAATCTTTTTCGAAAGAACAAATAGAGTCTTTCTGGAAAGAATTTGATAATTCTCCGGAAGATATAAGTTTTTATGAATAGACTTATTTCAAAGTTTTCAAAAAATTTCCTAAAAAGAAAAGCATTCAAAATAGTTTTTCTTCAAAGAAAACCTGGAAAACTTCTTCAGCCAAAAATATTCAATCTATTCATCCTCCTTTAGAAGAAATTGTTTTTGTCACATGGGACTACTAATGTAGTTGCATCTCCTTTCAAAAAGATTAAAAGACCTGATGAATCTTTTGTTAATGCAATCGATATCAAAAAAATTATTTTTCAAAATAATTATTCAAATATTGCTCTTCATTCTTTATGTACTCAACTTAATAGGATTGAAAACAATTTTGAAACTGAGAACATCAAATCCAAATTCACTTCAAACTCTGATTCCGATAAAAAATCGAATTTTAGTAAGAAGAAAAAGGTTGAAATCCCAGCCTCTTCTTTTTGCCATTTTCATGAGGTTACTCCCAAAAACTCAATTCAAAAAAAAAAAAAAAAAAAACGTTCTTTGTGCATTGGTAAAATAACATGTATGTTACCAATCATGTAATGTTATCTTAAATTTTGCATCAAATCAAAAGGGATGAAATAAACTGAACTCAAAACAGCTACCATTCACAAGCATATCAATCAAACAATAAGAGTTTTCAAGAAATTGAAGTAAATTGTCATGATGAGGCAGCATCAACCAAATGGAAGAAATGGGGGGAAAGAAAGAAAAGAACAGACCGTAAATAGCTTTCAGAAGTGGGGTCCACAACTAGCATTTAAGTGTCATTTTGCTTATTGCGTTTTTGTAAATGGGAATACGATTTCCATCCATTTTGTTTTCAGCATATATGTATAGGACAGAGGAGAAAAGGAACGTGTAGTTGATGTAAAATCAGTTCTATTAATCAATTCTCTCTCTTATTTCTTCTACTCCTTTTATCTTCTTCTTTCTCTAATTCTATCATCACCCATTCTCAATTTAGTGGTTAATTCAGCAAATGGGCTGAGATCTTAACTCCTTGAGCTGTGATTATTATATTGGTACTGATTTTGAGTGAATTCATTCCCAGGTTGAACTTCCCTCATTACATTTGGTATTAGAACACTAAGAATTTGGGCAAGAACGGAGACTAGACAGAAAACTACTGAAGAAAACCTAAAGAGGCTGAATAAAGATGCGAGTGAGTTGAGTGTTGCTGTTGCTTCCCTCACTGGTAAGGTCGATTCTAAATTTGATAACATTGATGGATTTATGAAGCAAATGAATGAGAAACATGAAGCTGTTGTTGCTTTATTGGCTAAGATAAGTGTAACTCAGGAGAAACGAGTGGAGGGTTCCAACATTGGATCAAGTTTTGATAGTGGTGTGTTAAGGGTGAGGTCTGGTAATGAAGACAGAACAGGAAGAGGTAATTATGATACTAGATTCAATGCCAAAATTCCTGAGATTGACTTTCCCCAATTTGAGGGTAATAACCCTAGAGAGTGGGTGAGGAAGGCCAACAAATATTTTCAAATTCAGAGGAGCTAAAGGTTGGAATTGCAGAGATGTATTTGAAAGGAAGGGCAGACATATGGTTCCATGGGTTCCTAGCTAGTAATCCAAGTACCAATTGGAACCTATTGGCTACTGAAATATGCAGAAGGTTTACTGAGACCACTGGTGAGGATGTAGTGGAGACCTTTAGCAAAATCAGACAATATGGTGGTGTGGCTGAGTACATGGAGAAATTTGAGGATTTAAAAGCACAAGTTATGCAAGCCTTACCCAACCTACCCGAATCTTACTATATTAGCATCTTTACCAGTGGATTGAAGGGGGAGATTAAGTCTATGGTCAAGATGATTAAACCCAATACCCTAACCCAAGCTTTTGAAATAGCTCAACTCCAAGAAATCACTATTTATGCTATAAACAAGAACCCTAAACCCACTAAACTGTTTACTAAATCAAAAAACCTGTACACTCAAAAATTACCTGAATCACAAAACCTAACTCCTAAAACACCAACTCAAATATCTCTTCTAATTTAGCATTGGTCCAATATGGTTATGCCTAACAATTGAAAATTTTTTTATTAAACAACCACTAAATCTCTAGGTGTCAACTCAAGTAGAAATTGAAATTCGTCCACGTATGAATTTGATTTTGTTTAGAATAAATTTTGTTAAAAGTCAATTTTTAGAGAATTGATGATTAAAAAGTAAAGAAGATTCTACACTGAAATGTGGAAAATAATTCAATTTTTTAAGAATATTGTTGAAAATGAGTGCGAGGAAAAAATCAGTTTGAAAAAATATTTTCAAACAAGACGAAGATAATTATAAGTTTCGAAGATTTTGAGCAGCTTTTGATGGTTATTAGGTCTCGAGGATTAATAATGCCTCGACAATGAAACTTTGAACATTAACTTGCTCATTTTTTAAGTTTAGGAACTAACTTGCTAACAATGGAGCAATTCTTTAAAAAAATAAAAAATAAAACACCCATACAAATCTCCACGAACTAATGTGATTTTTTATAAAAAGATATATCTCACTCTAGGTAAGCAAAATCTAGTTTATATTTTTAATTAACATGAAAAAGAAATTATGATTCGACAAGAGTGGATCAATTGAAATAACTTTTTAATATATATCTGTTCGTGCTAAGGTATGATACCTCAAAAATTTCACAAGTAAAAATTCATGTATTTCCATTTTTGTTCATCATGATGATATGTGCATTTAAAGAAATTATATGATTTTTGTTCATGCTTGAAGTTCTTGCTTGAACAAAGGAGAACTACTACATTACAGCAAAAGTGGCTAACTAAATTAATGGGTTTAGATTATGAAATCCAGTACAAAAGGGGGATAGAGAATGTAGTAGCTGATGCGCTCTCTAGAAGGATAGAAAATGATGCAAGGTGTGCTGCCATTACCCAGTTAATACTAGCGTGGATACAAGAGGTAATTTCTAGTTATGAGGGAGATGATTTTGCTGAAAAAAAGATCCAAGCCTTGCTTCTGGATCCAGTTGCAGAACCTGACAGTATAAAAATGGGTTGATCAAGTACAAGGATAAGCTATATATTGGCAGTGGGAGAAATATCAAGAAGAAATTGATTCAGGCTATACATGACTCACAAGAAGGGGGTCATTCTGGAATGCAGGCCAGCATATTTAGAGCTAAACAACACTTTTATTGGGCAGGCATGACACAAGAAATCAAAAAAGAGGTATTACAATGTGACATTTGCCAGAAATGTAAAGATGAACACTTACCATATCCAGACTTGCTACAACCTCGACCTGAACCTCAACATTCGTGGAGTCATATATCCATGGACTTCATTGAGGGTTTGCCAAAATCTAGGGGAAAGAATGTCATATTAGTAGTAGTAGACAGATTTACTAAGTACGACCACTTTCTCACCCTTTCTCATCCTTTTACAGCAAAGAATGTGGCACAAATATTCTTGGATCATATTTATAAACTCCATAGCATGAGGGACAAGATTTTTACTAGCATCTTTTGGCAGGAGCTATTTAAACTCATGGAAACTAATTTGCAGCTCAGTTCAACATACCACCCACAGACAGATGGCCAAACTAAGAGGTTAAATCAGTGTCTGGAGCTATATCTCAGGTGCATGACACACAACAGACCTAAAGCATGGGCTAAATGGATATCTTTAGCCGAGTGGTGGTATAATACCACTTTTCATTCAGCCATCAAGAGAATACCTTATGAAGCTTTATATGGGATTCAACCACCACAGTTAGCTATGGGACATTATCAGCAAACAAGTGTTGCTATGGTGGAAGATATTTTACAGGAGAATTATAAGATGGATCAACAATTAAAGGAGAACTTAGCACAAGCTAAAGCCAGGATGAAGATGTACGCTGATAGAAATAGAACTGAGAGAAATTTCCAAGAAGGGGACTGGGCCTATTTAAAGTTACATCCATATCAGCAACAGACCCTTGCTAAGAGGATTAATCAGAAGCTCAGCCCTAGATACTATGGCCCTTCTCAGATTGAAAAGAAGATTGGAAGTGTAGCATATCGCCTAGCATTTCCCAGCCAAGCAAAAATTCACCCGGCGTTTCATGTATCATTACTTAAACAGAAAATAGGAAACAAAGAAGTGGTTACAGAACAATTACCAACTGGAGAGGAAGATGAGGAACAACCAGAGGAAGTGCTTCAAACCAGAATTTAAAAAAGGGGAAATCGTGTCGGAGCTCAGTGGCTAATCAAATGGAAGGGGCAGACCACAGAAGAGGCAACTTGGGAAGATTCAGAATAAATACTCTAATTTTAAACCTTGGGGACAAGGTTCATTTAAGGAGGGGGTTGTCATGATGAGGCAGCATCAACTGAATGGAAGAAATGGGGATAAATAAGGAAAAGAACAGACCGTGAATAGCTTCCAGAAGTGGGGTCCACAACTAGCATTTAAGTGTCATTTTGCTTATTGCGCTTTTGTAAATGGGAATACAATTTCCATCCATTTTGTTTTCAGCATCTATGTACAGGACAGAGGAGAAAAGGATCGTGTGGTTGATGTAAAATCAGTTCTATTAATCAATTCTCTCACTTATTTCTTCTACTCCTTATATCTTCTTTTTCTTTCTCTAATTCTATCATCACCATTCTCAATTTAGTGGTTAATTCAGCAATTGGGCTGAGATCTTAACTCCTTGAGCTGTGATTATTATATTGGTACTGAGTGAATTCATTCCCAGGTTGAACTTCACTCATTACATAAATAGTAATCAGCATTAAAAATATATATATTTACATTCACTGTAAATGCACATGCTGAAATTTTTTCACCTCAAATTGACTAAACCAATGCTGGGCGTAGTCAGGAAACTAGTATCTTTCCCCAATTAACTAAAAGGTACACACAGTCTGCTCGTTTATGAATTTACAGTGAAAAAGATTTGAAATTGAGAATGATGGAAACACTTACGCCGAAACAGTTTCGAAGAATTAAACGCAGCCATTCGTTGGAATTCTCAACTGCTCTAACGAAATTCTAACAAGAAGAAAACTCCTGCAAGTGAAAAGGCGAATCAATACAAAAGAAAAAGGAAATAAAAGAGAGGAAGAAAAGAAAAGTTCTTAAGGATCTTCGGGGGTGCCACCGGACAGGGGCGAAGAATGTGGTAGCGTCGACAGTCGTCTCTCCACTCTCCGCCGCGGATTGAATTTTGAAGGTTGAAACTTGAAACCGGCAGCAAATTACATAAACTGTGGTAATGATTTTGAAAGGGTTTGAAAATTGGGAATTAATTATATTTGATTTGGGTTTTCATTTTTCAAATGGACTACCTTGAAGGCTTGAAGTGGAAAAATAATGGGTTAAAATAATTTTTGAGATAATTACATGTAATCCTACTTTTTAAAATTTAAATTTAAAAATCAGATTTATAGTTTTAATTTTCAAAAATTAAATGTTTTATATATATAATTAACTCACCCCAACTCTATCATCTCTGCCACTCGTAGGGCGAATATTCCGACGACTATTTCGGCGATCGTTCCGACGACTACTCTGATTTTCGTGACCCTCTGACGACTATTTCGACGATCATTCCGATTTCGATGACTATTTCGACGACTGCTCCGATACCAGTGAATATTTCGATGACCGTTCATCCATCGATTTGTAGGAGGGGGCAGTGGTGAGCTGGTGGTCACATATTATTTTATTTGTTTCCATTAAATTGATTAATATGTGACCAATAAAAAAACATTCGATCAATTAAAAAAATAAATTGTGACCTAAAAGATTGTTAATTTGTGATCAATAATTTGATAATTTTTTACCGTGACCGATAATTTGATAATATGTGATCGTATATTGGTCATAGATTAGACTAGGTGTGATTTTCATTTTTCAAATGGACTACCTCGAAGGCTTGAAGTGGAAAAACAATGGGTTAAAATAATTTTTGTGGTAATTACATGAAATTCTAATTTTTAAAATTTAAATTTGAAAATCAGATTTTTAGTTTAATTTTTAAAAATTAAATATTTTATATATATATAATTAACTCATCCCAACTCTATCATCTCTGTCGCTCGTTCAGCGAATATTTCGACGACTATTCCGACGACCATTCCGACGACTGCTCCGATTTCGGTGACTATTCCGATGATTGCTCCGATACCAGTGAATATTTCGATGACCGTTCAGCCATCGATTTGAAGGAGGTGGCAGTGATGAGCTAGTGGTCACATATTATTTTGTTTGTTTC
>CAIGRN010099366.1:0-13055 GCA_903798345.1 Fraxinus anomala
AATTATATGTAAAGGTTAGGGACTTTGTCCGCAAAAATTAAATGTTTGGGTGTATTCTGCAACAAAATGAAAGGTTTAGGATCGGTGCTGTAATTTTTTCTAGTCAAAATTACTGTAACAACGTTAATTGACGATTTTTTGGACTGAATTCAAGGTTTGGGACCGACGCTGCAATTACATATAAAGGTTTGGGACTTTGGTCGCAAAAATTAAAGGTTTGGGTGTAATCTGCAATAAAATGAAAGGTTTGGGACCGCGACTGCAATTTTCCCTATAAAGTATCAATCTAGTTACCCCCAACACTACAATTGTGTTATTTAATTTTTTTAGCTTGAACAAGAAATTTCATAAACTCGCAAATACAACAGAAAAGTTTATTATTAAATAAAGCAAGCCACATATCAAATTTATCAAAATAAAACACTTAATTAAAACTCACATGAACTGCAAGAAAAAAATCAAAACAAAAATGCCGAGAACCGAAAATGCCGAGAATCCTGATACGGAGAACTCCACACTTCCATTATTTGCCGCAAATAAATAGATGCAATGAAACGTAATAAAAACCCCAAAAATGCAACACCCAAAAAATGCAGGAGAAATACATTCTTTCTGTGCGCTATAATTTGACGAGGAAAGGGGAAAAATAAGATGGAAAATGAATTTTTTCTGTCGATGGAGTTGAAAAGATCGAAAGAGAAGGGGAAGTGGAAGCGGAAATTTAGAGAAGGAAATGAGGAAATGTGTAAAAATGGCGATGGTTGTGTGAATAAAAGGAATTTTTTTTTTTTTGAATTTTGACGACGATAGCAAATCATGACGCGTGTCCTACCTTTATGTTAACCTCTTTTATTTTATAGTAAATAGTCCCCGAGTCCCATTTCCATAGATAAAATCGTAGTGAAATAATCACAACATAGAATTCAATAATCCCATAGTTGAATTACTGAGTTCAGATTCAATTGACTACTAAAAAATTCCTTAAGAGTAATGATTTAATCAACAAAATGATTAATGGGTCCATGTATTTCAAGTATATGATCTAAAATCGTTTCAACCCGATTCCCAAAGATCAAGGCCGATCCTCCAATCAAGATTTCATTCATTGGCACTTTAAAGAATTTGAACTAGCAACTAAAGTTACATTACTCTTTTCAAGATTTAGGTGATTTATTTGATGTTCAAGTAGAGTCTTATTCCTAACGAGCACGAATAAGTTATCAAGTGGTCTAGTTCAATGTAACGTTGAATACATCATTTTTATTATCTTCAAAATCTAGACAAATTTCAATAAGAACAATAAAATCGTATCAACATAAAGCGTCCAAATTTATGTATCGATTGTAAATGATAAATTGTGATCACATCACAATCGTGTCCTACTATGTTCGATCTATCAAATAAATAATTCATGATTTTTTGCATGATCATGAAAACTTAGATTATTAACTCAAATCAAATACGTGAATAAACTATAGAATCGTATTATATCTATAACATCGCTTACAAAATACTACTATCAGGGCATCAAAATAATTCGATTAATATGAGATTTTTATTATATTCGAGAGAAAAATAAGGAAAGTAAATTGTTGTAAGGTTAAGGAGATGGAAATATATTGTTATACCTTGCATGATTTTAATAGATTTGCTGGTGTTTGTAATACATTTTATCATGTTTGCATCTTTAATAATGATATAAGAATGTCATATGTGAGGATATATTTAATTTTACTTTAGAAAAACTGTTACGTAAAAGGTGTTGAGTTGTATTAAAATGGATTAATAAAGAACGATTTGAAGTGTTAGTGTGTGTTTTACTCGACTTTTTGCAAACGCTTTCTTGACTACTCATTGGTTTAGTTGGATAATTAGTTATAAAATCACAACTTAGTTATTCATTTAGTAGTAGTATTAATTAGAACAAGATTAAGTACATAATCATGGTGAGGACGATATTTTATTCAATATTTTATAATTTATCTATGATACGCACTTACGAGATTTCGTCGATCAAATTCTTGACGCCAAAGTTGGGGACTACAATATTTAGTTAGTTTTGATTAATTAAATTAAATTAAATTTTTATCACTTCAATGAAATTTAATCATCATTTATTAAAATTACAGTGTTTCCTTCATTTTTTTCGAGACATTGTGATCATACTCCATTTGGTTCAAATATTGAACGAACATTTAGGCTAGAACAAAAAGAACAGACCTAAGCACACAAAAAACAACTAGAAAAAGAAATGTGAAAAAATATAGTATGCAATCAATCCATCTAATGTTGCTGTTAATGGGAATACGAGACTTATAGGTGAATACAAGATGAAGTCAGGAGTTTTAAAATCGGTCGAGCATAGCTTATCCGTCGTTTGGACGAGCAAATGTTCTCTTTAGTACCTATGAAATTAATATGTTTTGCAGTTCTTTGGAAAGACTAAACGATAATCAGAATACTCACATCTCAAACTTTTTTATATTTGCGGTAATATTGAAATATCCGAGTTTTTCAAGTGATGCAATTCGGTTGAGATTTTTTTCACATATTGCGACTCACCTATGGAGTGTTTGGATACATTATTGCCTCACAAAATCACTACATGGAACAGTTTATGCTAAAAGTTCTTGAATAAAAAAAATTTCGCCAAAAAGGATTTTCCGTATGAAAGATATCACTACATTTTCTTTTTTTTGATTCGTAATGCTATTATGAGGAATGAAAAAGATACAAAGGGCTACTCCATCAGTGTCCATTGCATTTGAAGAATTGGGGGCGAGGAGGGGCAACAATCGCATTCCTATAATTTTATGCAATTTCTTTTTAGTCATCAAGTTCCATCTACTATTTATCCTGTATCCTTTCGTTTTTTGCAATCTTGTTCTTTCATCTTTAAATCAGTCTAATTTAGTCCTCAAGATTCCTCAATTACCCGTAATGGATCTGACGGTTCTGAAATTTTGGCCTAAATTGCAACAATCACCCCTTGTAAAGTCGGACTTTCATAACTATACTTAAAGCCTGTTTGCCAGGACTTCTAAGAAATTCAAAGATTATGAAATTACTGTCTAATCTGTTCTGATAATTGTTTAAAATACTTCGTTCGGTTAAAAAAGGCTTCTAAAGAAAACTGCACCCTACAATTTATGAGGCTTTTCTACCAAAAGTAAAAACAAAATTCTACCAAATTGAAAATTGATAATTTGTCTGCAAAATGCGTGCTTAAGAATGAGTGGAGAAAATGTGTTTTGAAAAAATAGATTTCAAACAATGGCAAAATATATCATCGATTACCAGTAAAAAAATTAAGCAATAATTAATTGAACATTTACTTATCTTGTAAAATCGAGCATGTTGACCACAGATGCAAATATAACAGCTCCTTTAACGGATTTAGTAGAATAATGTTATACGAACATCAATCATTACAACTTAGTTGACATTCTCCCTTATGTAGAGGAAATGATTATGCTACACTTACCGAATTTTTATACCAAATCTTTCACCACACTCACATTAAAGAGGTGGGGACCACAAGCCGGAATTTTTAAATGCACATGGGGCTCGCGCGTTTTGTGAGAGGGAGGACACCATTCGGTAACTCCCCTCTGGCACACAAGTCTAATTCTAGAAGAAATATGTGCAGTGATGTGATGAATGAATTCAAAATCAAAAGTGTAGATGTTGTCTAAAGAAAAGTGTAAGTATAGATGTAAAAAGGATGTGCATGCATAGAAACCCCCAAAACAGCTTACACCTAATTGGTTAGCAAACCAGGTTTGCCAAGATTCATTTTTCCCCAACCTGTTTATGCTATGATAACAAACTGGCAAAACAAAATGTACTCGAGCATTAAAGATAAAATTTAGCTGGTTTGTTAACTAAAACACGAAACATACGATTCCCAAAAAGGTCGAACGACAGGTCCATTAAATTATAAGAAGGCCAAGTTTCTCCGCATTCCAGAACGAAATCAAGAGGCACACGTCAGTAGGTGAGATTTGAACTTATCAAGCTCGGCAAGAACCTCCTCTTCTGGACGGTAAAGCATGTCCATCATTCGCCATATCTGCACGAAAATAGTCCAGCCATAATTTCCACAACAAACCACGGATAGCGTACACTATTTAGCCAGCAATGTTATATGATCTAGCATGCCAAGGGTACAATGTCATCTATATCCATGGTTTTTTCGGAAAAAGAAAAAAAAAACCACCTTAATACCCGCCTCAGAATAAGGTGTACATCACCACCTCAAGGCTATTGACCCACACAACATAAAAATTCTCATAGACCCATTTTGACAATATCCACTAAAACATTCAAAAGTTGTATTTTGTTCATAGGCCCACTTTGTGAATGGTCCAATGAGCCCAGAAACATAATAGTTCATAGATTTTTCTTTCTATTTTGTTTGCACATTTTAAAAGCTTGTTTGGAAGAGTTTTTTTTATAAATCATTCTTCTTCAAAATCATTTTCAACCACACATTCTACGGGACTCATCATTTTTCCGTACTTTTTAACCACAACTTCTCCACAAAAAATAAAAAATCATTTTTCACTAAGAAAAATCTCATCCAAACAAACTCTAAATTGTTCTATTATGAATTTTGAAGATTGTTTATCATGTATTATGAACTTATTTTGCATTATAATAAATTTTTTGACATTTTATTGGTTTACTGTGAGGTTACGCCTCAAAAAACCTCAAGGCTTACCCTCACCTCGTCAAGAAAAATTGCCTCAGTACCCAATTACTCCTTTTTATAATGTCTCTATCACTATTTTTACCAATATATAATGGATGGCCTAGTAGGTAAAGGCTAAAATCGAGCGCAAGAAAATTTGTTGGTACCTGTAGTGTACCTCCCCCACCAGTTTTTTCACCATCTTCAGAGACACTGACAACTGTCCACGGATCTGACGAATTCCAGTGGAAGTCAACAACCTTATCCCTGTCATTCAGAAAAAGCATGAGGTGAGTAGAGAAGAAAAGATGAGAGTATTAGGACTGTAGGTCGCCTGTAATTTGGGGCAAAGGTGGACAGTCATCAGGAAAAACAATTAACGAGAACACACTCATATAGGCTGTGTTTATAGAGGAGAGCAGAGATTAAAAAATAAATAAAACTCTCTAAACCAGATGAGTCCACAATTTATTTGCCACTTGTGAGAGTGCAAAACAAGAAAAATAAGTATAAACTTAGTACCTGTGCCCTGCATGTCGAAAGAAAAGACCCTGCGGAGAATTTGAACTTCCTGTTCCAGCACCCTCCAGCTTGCCAATCTAGGTCAAGAATAAAGATTTCAAGCACGATCAAAAGAGTTGATCACTTGATAAACAATGAAAAAACACGCACAATTCCTTTTTACAAAACAATCTTGCCAGAAGCTTCAAAACGCCATGCTATATCATAAATTTTGTACAAAGGTGAGAAAGAATAAAGCAAGTAGTTACGAATAGACCGTGACTCCACACCTTTCCATAATCCCATATATTCAGGATACCGTCCTCTGCAGCACTACCAAAGACAGATGACCTGTCTGGAGACCACTGAAATAGAAATATATCACTGTTAAATTGCTAGTTAAAACATGCATAACAACACTCTCCTACTTAAAAACATGTCTGGCACCTGTACACACAGGACTGCAGCACTGTGACCTTCGAATATGTGGATTGGGGATCCAACTCCACCATTAGTAAGATTTCGACGGTCAAACATACGCACAGTATTATCGGCTGATCTGAAGGATGCAGAGTTTATCCCATGATAAGACTCCAAATATATAAATAAAATAAAAAGTAATCAGAGCAATGGTGTATTTAAAAAGTCACCAAGTACAATGGCATCTTCACTAAAATTGTCCCCCTGCATTATGATCGATGATTAAAAAGATTATAATAGTTAAGTCGATGATGGGTCAGAAAGTACCCCGTCAAAATCAAATTTACATCATTCGGATTCCAATCAACACAGTGAAGATCAGCATTATGAGCCTTTTCGACCTGTGAGAAAATAAAAAAACCACAAAGACCAGTCAGATGACATTTACATAATAAATATAGGCTGCATGTAAAATTAGTGCAATAATACAAGCATAACAAAATGAAAGAGAAACAGAATAATCTACACATCAGCTAACATCTTATGCACACATTGATCATAAGCCTTTCAAAAATGTAAAATGAAGAAAGATAACCTTAACAACAGGAGCAGAGCCAGTTCTAGCATCCCATAGGACAAGGCAAGAATCATCACCAACGCTACAGAACTCCTGTGCACTGTATCAGAGGTTGAAACGAGTATAACTAAATATGGAACAATTCTTCATATTGCATACTATAATGGGGAAGGCTTTAGCAACAAAATGAGCTACTTCACAAGTTATTCATTGACATATTTGCATAAGAAACTTCTAACATACGACTCATCAGCTGATTTTAAACTTCAAAGTCATATCCATGCATAACTGATGTTCATATCTGTTAGCAGTAATGGAGACATAATTTGTAAATTTCCATCTCAAACAAATAGGTGGGTTTGATTAAGAGCATGTTTCGCAAAAACAATTTCTTTCTTATAAGCTGGGGTACGGGGTACCACAAATTGTGGACCAAAATCCATAAGCCTAGATTATAACCCAGATAAGTTGTGAATTTTCAGCTTATCTGGCTTATAAGCTGGGCTTATGATTTTAGGTCCACAATTTGTGGGACCCTAGCTTATAAAAAAGCGACTTCTTCTGTTAAACATGTTCTATGACTCTGCCAGTTACCTTGAAGGGCAAAACTGAACATCTTCAACAGTATCAGTGTGCCCTTGGAAAATTCCTCTAGCTTGAATGGTGGGGCTGTCTGAAGGTTTTCCATTGACAGCACCACCCTTAGATCCTGGAGACTTTGCAGCTCCCTGATCTGTTGCCAGAGAAGAGATGTGGTCATGGATGCTCCATAAAACTACTGACTGGTCCTTCCCTGCAACGAAATTCTCAAAATATTACATATTCTAACAGATAAGTTAAGAAAAGCGTAGAAGAAAGAAGAACAAGATAGTCGAACTAACTGTAGCAGAACAAAGTAAAGCTAATAACTCGAGGTCCCTCTGTTACTAACCTATTAGCATCAACTGATAACTCGTACAGTTCAAAAGGGATACAATTACTAAACGGTTTGTAACCACATATTTAAAAAACACCATATTTTACATCTACATCGAGGAAAGAACAAAAGCAAAGTTCTGATCAATTTCACATTTGCTCTATTTTCGACACGAGCCCACATTTAGTGAAAAAATAAGAATCACCTTCAGGAAAGTATAAATGTAAATAGCTACCAAAATCTCAATCAAAATGAAATGCATAATGTTGAATTTTTTAAATAAATAAAAAAAGGGGAAAGTGCATTTTCAGTTCCCAAACACGTCCCAACAAGGTGATAATGGAAGATGTCTAAATATCTCAAAAGGGAAAAAAGTGGGTTTATCTTTTATGAAAATATGAGAGATGTTTAATCATTTCTCTTTCGGAAGTATCGTTAAATTATAATAGAACATATATCATAAAATCTTTAAGTATTTATAGGCACTGGTAATTTAACCTCCAGATAGCACAAAAGGTTCTGTTGGGCACATGGCAAGTGCAAATTCAGCATTATCTTGGTGACCAGTAAGTACCTGCAAGGAATTGGGTAAGAAATTATCAAGCAACTGTACTACTATCGACAATTAAGCAGGAAACAACAAAGAACAGAAAGTTCCTTATAATCAAAATGAAAAATAAGGAAACAAATTGAAATGCCAAAGGGAAGAATATTCAAATTGAACGTAGTACAACAGGAGAGCTTCAAGGTCCATTTAATGATACCAGTACTCAAAATAATTTCAAGACTGCATTTCCTTGGAAAACATACCAGATCTGGACGAGATGCTGAGGCACCTAAAACGGGGTGCCGATTAGGCTGACTTTCAACATCCCAAATGAGAACCTAACCCAATTCAAAGACATTGAACCGTATAAAAAAAATGTTTACTAAACTGGAATATACCAAACCAAGAAATAAACACTACAGGATTGACCACAACGTAAGCTATGATGCAAAGAAGGAAATGGTTACATCTGGACTGTCAGTGTGAGTGGCCACAATCTTGCTATTCTGTGGTAATTCTCTGATTCGATTCACCTGCAATAAAAAATTCATCACACGTCACCAGATACCCCATCACTGCAAAAATGTCAAGTTCCATAGTTCCACATTTTTCATTCCATTTCTTCCTCCTTGTTTGTAGATGTGTAGGAGTACAATTACCTTTTCTTGTCCTTTTCTCCTGGGAATTTATTGGGGGTTCAGGGATACAGAATTATGTTAGCAGTACAATCAAGTTTCAATGAACCATACTAGATGGTACATACAATGATTTTCATTTGCAGCATGCAAGTCTTGAAAATATCCAAGGATACAAGGAATTCAGAATGGAAACCAAAAGAGGAACCGGTCATTTGCTTGATATCAGGGAACAATGAGCTTCTACATTCACCACATAGTTGCTTCATTTGTGTACACGAGGGAATAAAGAGAATAATGCAGGTTACGAGGATACTCCTCATAAGAATTTGTCTTATGCTACAGTCTAGTTTTTTTTTCCAAATACAATTATTAACTCATAGATTTAATAGTAAATAAGGTAAAGAACTGAGATTTTACAGTCAAGTTCTGGAAGAAATAATAAAATCTTAAAACACATTTGAGCCACAAGTCATATACAAGTTAAGCTTAAAGAAGTATCCAAACATTAAACATTATAAGCGGAACCCTCGATTATATTTCAAAGAATAAATCAGAGTATGAATCTTTACGCCTAATTATTTTCTGTAATCAAATAAAACAATAATAATTATAGATACCTCTCCAGGATGTATAATGGTTTTCCACTTCTTGACAAATGGAGAGCGAGCTTCTTCATTGAACTGAAATGATGATAACCAAAAGAACAATTGAAAAAGTAGTAAAAATGAGGTTTGCTCAGAATAACCTATGAGGATAAAAAAAAAAAGGAATAGTTTTATAGAAAATAGAGAACTACTTCATCTCTGTGTAAATACATCACCTGTGCTATGTGTTCTGCTGCCGCAACCCTAGGTTTTACCACTTCGCAATTTGCAATGACAAGTGTATTTGGGACGCTACCATCAGTCTACAAGAGTGAGGCAGCAGGAAACGAGAGGATTAAAAATAATCAATATTTTGCATCACAAATTAAATTAATGGCAAAACAAAAAATGTGCGCTTAAAGCATTAGCACGGTCAAGGCAAGCCCATCAATAAGACAGATCACAAATGCTAAGGAGTTTATATGACCCTAGCGCGCGCACAATTATTGAAAGTGATATGAACATATGGGCAACAACGAAAGGGTAGCAGCATATTCGAGGTAAAATAAGCCACTCGCCCAAAGGGAAATACTTGCTTTGAATAAGTTGTTCGGCAGGATGAAGAGCAAGGATGAGGATTGACAGACATACCATCTAGCATGTTTCTAAACGTTACGTTTTTATTTCCTTTGGGGACATTTTATCCTTTATATCATATTCTCTGGATATTTCTTTCTTACCAAATATACATAAAGCTGCAGTTGAAATAAGCAACAAACAACTAGAGAACGTATATCATAGCGAGCTATTAAGTTTCCTCACAAGTTGTGTAACGGAACTTTGAAGCCAACCTATACTAAATTTACCACTAATTATTGATTAAACCCCACAGAAGCTCTAGCTCTTAACTACTCGAATTTATTTGATAATTGAAAGTTCGAGATTAGTTTCCTAACTTGGTAGAGGATTTTAATTTCCCATTTTTCCAGTCCCTAGTAATATCGATGTAGAAACTCAAAGCAACTTGTAAGCATGCATTAAAAGTTCCATACATTTTGGGTTCTAAAGTGTCATGATTCAACAAGGTTGCACAACGTGGATTTGGAGACTTCTAAACATTGGACTTGCAGGTTTAAGGAGTGACAGGCGATATCAAATTTGACCCCTGGAGTACTATCAATGATGAAAACACATATTGATTTAGTACTAGATAGGACATATGGATATTATCGCTACATGGAAACTCGAACAATACTAGACTATAGAATCACTAAAAATGTAATTGAAACGGAGAGTCTAACTATAGCTTAGTTAATTGGATTTTTAATTTTTTGAGGGTAGCAAGTGTGGAAAACGGATCAAAGCAATGGAGGATTGTGTCAAATTCAAACAAGAAACTACGAGTCTCAATCTGCCTACCAAGCACTACCAGCTGCTCCTACCGTGTCCCAAAGAGTAACTAGGACCAATTGAGGACCTCACACAAGTGAAGTTTTAATTAATGTATTAATATACTTTCTGTTCCATTTGAGAGTAACTTATAACCCATGAAGCACCAACACACACAATTTTTCAAAAAAAGTATGACACGACACATCGAGACACGTTGATTAAAATAATAATTACTCCCACCGTCCCACAAAGATGGGCTTACTTCCATTTTCATACAGATTAAGAAAATTTAATTAATATAATTGGAACGATAAATTTTACTTACATTTTCCTAATATTCCCCATATTGAATATTGCTTTAAATAGAAGTAGTTCATATTTGTTGATAATACGGCACATTAAATAGAATTATATTAGAAACTTACAAAATCAACTATACTCTCAACAAGGAAAGTGGCCTATAATTTAGGATAAATGAAAATAGAACGCAAGCTTATCTTTGAGGGATCAAAGGGAGTATTTTTTATTTTTATTTTTATATTTTAGCTTTAATTTTTAAATGTAGAATATTTCTTTTTCAGTTTTTAATCTTTTAAATTGCATGGGTGCAATCCATAATAATTGCAAATGAATAAAAGTCCCGTAGCGATACATTTGGCGTTTCTTGAACTTTAAATTATTTTAGTAGGGACTAAATCGTAAATTTTAATTTTTGAATTTCTGAAAAAGAAAGCTGTCAGTTTGTAGAAACATTTCTAACTCAACTTTGGGCCCAAAATTGACCCACACTTGTTTTGACTAAAAGCATGCTCTTCTTTTACAAAGTGAACATCATTGTAAGTTGCTGAACAAAAATGTCATATTAGGGTTTCACTTTCACCTTTGCACCTGTCTGCGCTGTCACATATATTCACTCCACCAGTTCACCCAAGATGGCATTCTACCATCGGTCACTCCACTTCCAACCTTTCTACTTCCCTCATCCACCCATTTTCGTGCAACTGTTTGAGGAAGACACCTCCACTTTTTTGTTTTTAACTATGTATTATGTGTCGGTGGTATTTCCACCACGTGTCCATGACGTGTTGGCGAAGTGTCCGACTCCATAAAACCCTCTCAGAAAAAGGATACACCACATGACATGGCGTATCCAATGCATGTCGAATCATGTCGGCGCATCACAGTTTATAACTATGGGACAAAGGGTATGCTTGCAGCATCCAGTACCATTTTACGGCCAAAGATCATTAAAAACAGAATCTAACATACATTCCACCATCCAAGTTTCATCACATTTATCATGTGTTTTAAGGAAGTAGTCCCATCCTCCTTTTTTCTCTGAAGTGAATATCAGTATGTATTTCCAAACTGACCAAACAATACATTCTTTTAAGGGGGAGAGAGAGAGAGAGAATAATGAGATTATTTAATATGCATATGGAGATAAAACTTGTGCAATTATCAAAAAATAGTGATCAGTAGAAATCCTGTTAAGCAATTTGACTTACATCTTTTATTTTCCCAGTAGAACACATCGACGTAAGAATTTTCATTAAACAAGATCCAAGTCCAAGACTCCAAGTACACATGACTCTATCAATAGAACTGTTTTCTTCTAGACAGGGGTAGTTTTAAATCATTAACCCAAAGATATCCTAGCTACTACATAATTTAGGAATTGAAGAATGCTGACTTGCCTGTTCAGAAAGGTAAAGGCGCTGACGGTTCTTGTAAGTAGCTTGCTCTAGTTGCGGACCCCATCTGAGATACAAGAAGGTAAGCATCTATATATAGAGCATGAATAAGTTACCAAAAGTTAAAACAGTGAAAACTCTGTTTCTTCCTTTTTTTTCCTCTTAATTGCCTCAGCTGTCAGCAACATGCTGTTTTCATACCAAACAAAATGCATTGAAATCAAAGTAAGAAGCAAAGGAAAATAAAGATACAGTACAGGAAGTAAATATTTTCTCAATCCTGGCTTTTGTGAGAAGCCAGTAAATCCCTCCACTTTCACAAGCGATTTCAGCCCTCTCAAAGTAAGTAGAATAAGAAGTGAATATTTTCCTTTGTAACAAGCCCTCTCCCAATCACTATCGATCAGATTCTATTTCATCCCAGAAGCCATCCTATTTTCTAATTGCTTTAGTAAGCTCCATAGGAAGTGAATATTTTCAATTTACCAACAGTTCCTTAGCAATTAGATGAGGAATCAGACTCAGAACCATTAAACTCTCAAGAAAAAACAAGGTACGATCTCCTTCTTTTCCCCTTTCATCCACTAAAGTTCTCTGTAATTAAATAATTAATATAGTTTAAAGCTAATGAATGTACTTTCAATTTTTTCCTTTTTCTCCAGAGGACGTGACGGAGGTTATAAAGAAAACACAATGCAGCACGGAAAAATGTGTTTTCCCCTCTCTACCTTAGCATTTTTCTCCGTAACTAGACGTGAAACCAAGTTTAAACCATTAATCAGAAAAATCAAATCAAGATCCCAAAAAAAATTGCTCAACCTCAATAAAAAATCTAGAAATTCCGTACATTTCCACTCAAAAAACAAATATTTAAAACGCAAAAAAAAAAAACCATACAAAATTGTACAGGAATACGTACATATATATAATTTCATATAAGAATCCCACAAAACCCTAGAGAGAGAGAGAGAGAGAGAGAGAGAGAGAGAGAGAGAGAGAACGAAAAACCTACCTACAAGAAAGCGAGGGCCAAACAAGGTTGTGATTTGCAAGCCAGTCGTAAAGAATAGGGACCAGTGATTTCCACTGTGTA
>CAIGRN010099372.1:0-19361 GCA_903798345.1 Fraxinus anomala
CATAGGGAAAATATTCCCAACAAAGAAGGCCTCGTATCTCTAGAACTATTTTCTTGAGCAGATCGAGCCCATACGAGTACGTTCATCCTTGATAATCCTGGTATGGTGTCTTATCCTTGCTCTTACATTTTGGGCAGAAAATGTTGCATCTCTTGGGAATGGAAAGAGTAAATCTTTGTGACATTATATGGGAGCCTTTTAGATTCCACTCTCCTCTCTAAATTAGAAGGCAAACAATATCTTTATGTTCCTTCACTGAACTAAAATGTTAATTTTTTGTTATAATGTTTGTATAAACTAAAATGTTAATTTTTTGTTATAATGTTCGTATAAAATTATATTTTTTAATTTTTGGTTTTTATGCTCGTGGCCGCTATATTGTGTTATGTTTATAATATGCTTGTTATAATATTGTACTTTTAGTCCAAAATTTGGATCAATATTATTCTTTACCAGAAAAATAGTACAAAAGTTGATTTTTACAAATGTTATTAAGATGAATTTGTTTGTGCAAAAAAAGGGAAAGAAAGAAAACTTTATTTAAGCTAAAAAGATTTTATTGTTTAATTTTTTTTAAAAAAAATCCATAAACCAAAGAAAAAAAGGTTATCCAAAAAGGCAAAAATAAGAAAACGTAGATAATTTTAAACCATCGTAAGATGAAAGGGAAAATGAATATCAATTTTATCTTTATTGATGAGGTATCAAAAAAGAAAGTGAAAGAGTTTTTTTTTTTTTTTTTTTCTTATTTATTTAGTTGCTGAGATTTTAACTCAATTAAATCTCATCATATCACTTATTAGTAAACAAAAATAGTAAATCGTGATGTACATATAGCACAACCGAATTTAAAATATCTCGCTCTTTCTTGTAACATGCAAACGCAATTTAAAAAACTTACCATAACCTTCTCCATCTTAGCTTTCTTTTCCTCCCTCTTTTTCTCAATTTGTTCGACTTTTCTTCCCTCCCACTTATGCTGTTAATAGTAATACGGAAAAGGATAATAATGAAGTCCTTGTCTTTTGAAGGAATTGCTGCAGATATCTAGGTTCGATTATTAACATTGGATGTGGAAATGAAGATGATGTAATACATAAGACTAAAGCTGGCTGAATGAAATGGATAAGTGGTTTACAAATTCTGCATGACAGGATGATTTTTGTAAGATTACTAATCTCTATTTACGTAACAGTTATTAAACCTTCTGCTGTACTTCGTAGTATTTAGTGTGGGGCTGTTAAAGATTACAATGTCCACAGTATGAAAATGAGAATGTTGAGATGGATAATACAAGAAATGTGAGCACATGCCTACAAGTGGATGTTGACGTATGTCTACACTCTCGAGTAAACAGTAGTTCAATCACCTGCAAATATGATATGAAAAGAAAACTGTGACAAAAATTCTTTCGAAATTCAGTTTATGGGCTGTATAATAGAGAGTTAGCAGCCAAATGCCAAATAAATTATCTACAGAAAATTCATTGAATACATGCATCAATTGATAATTGCATTTGGCAAATGTTAGCAATCCATTTTTTTTGCAGGAATTGGTTATTAAAATAAAGAAAATACTTACTAGTTTTCTCTTATTAACAGACGACATCAGAAGTACCATCCTCATTATTCCCTCAGAGGATAAGACAGTTCTTTGAGTTTCCTTTTGAAAATACATTTACACCCTAAAAGTTTATTTTCGGGAGGTAAATCAACTAATCCCAAGTATGATTTTGCATTATAGAATATTTCTCACTATTGATAGTTTATTTCCAATTCAGTGCTTCCGATGTAGACATTGCTGCATCGAACGTTTTTGGATCATTCTCTATCATATAAGTTAGAAAATTTGAACCAAACGAATTAGATATTCTAACCATTTTCTATGCGCTGATTTTTTGTCATTTTAAGTGTCATTTGTAATATCGTAAGTTCTTTTATTTGAACTTACATTTTTCTTATCTTTACATAGAATAATATATTTTTCTATTTAATTATGGTTTCTTCATGCGAATCTTGAATTTCAGATTTATGTACAAAAAAAAGATATGTACTACTATTATTGGCGTATTCAATAAATATTTAATCAATAATCTTATGACTGATTTCACTTGTTTAGGCTTAGTTACTTCAACTTTAGCCATCACACTTTTAAGTGTTGGTAGAAAAGAGGATGACATTTCTATAATTCATATGGAGTTTTTTCCATTTTCCTAAGAGATATTTTCTTAAGAATTCTATTTGCCAATAGAATAACTTCATTCTATAAGTTCTGGGGTAGACCCGAATTAATTGCGTTTAACAACACCATTCGATTGAGCTGAGTAAGGTGTCGTTGTTTGATGAATGATTCCATACTCGGAATAATATTCGTCTAACAATGTCCCGTATTCACCTCGTCCATCACTACGAATACCTTTTTTTTATTTATCAAGTTGATTCTCAACTTCTGTCTTATAATGTTTAAATACATCTAAGGTTTCGTTTTTACTTCGTAATAGAAAGATATAACAATACTTTGTACAATCATCAATGAAAGTTATAAAATATTTCTTTTGACTTTTAGTTTAAATTAATTTCAAATCACATATATCGCTATGTATTAATTATAAAGGTGTCGTGTTCCTATAAATTGAGTGAACATGTGTTTTGGTCAACTTTGCTTCCACGTACTTTATATTTATGATTATGATCAATATTAAACGTTGCAATTAAATTTTGATTCATAATTTTGCATATGGATTTGTAATTAACGTATCTTTATCGACTATGCCATAAAAAAGACAACTCAAGCATATAAATAGAATTAGAATTTTTATTCATAATGTTTTTTGGTACAATTGTAAAGACGTTCATTTTGAACATTCCTTCATTAAGATAACTCTTACCAAAATACATATTATTTTTGGCAAGTACGAACTTGTCCAAAACAAATACTATTTAAAGTCATTCTTGCTTAGTAGAGACCCCAAAACAAGGTTATTTTGAATCTGGCACATGGAGGACATTATTGAGAACTAGTTCTTTCCCAGAAGTCATTTTCAATGTGATCTTTTCAAGTCTTTCAATCTTCGAACTTGCAGAGTTCCCCATGAACAGTTGTTCTCCTTTCAACTCATGATAGTTTGAAAACACGGTCTTATTTGCACAAATATGGTGGGTAGCACCAGTGTCGACCCACTAATTTCTTGAATTACCAACCATGTTGCATTCAGAAAAAACTGTAAATAGACTCATTTCTTGAACTTCTTCAGAAGAGGTGTCTCTTTCAACTACATTTGTTTGTGCAGTCTTCTTCAACTTTCGGCATTCGTTTGAACGTGTACATGCTTGAATATAGGGTTAGGAAAATCGTAAAAGAGTGTTGAGAAAATGCAAATAAGTCCCACATTGATTAGTCATAAGGTAGACGATGCTCTTATAAAGGATCAATGTTACTTTTATTACTTTGCATACAAAATATTCGATAAAGAAAAATAACAAATGCATCCTAAACTGTTGTCTATAATCTCATATTCTTTTTTAAATAAATATATTTGCATTTATACTTTTTAGGGTTTAGTGCCTACTTGAATCCTCGGCGAGTAATGATTATGTTTTAAGAATTTTTTTATCGTTACATCGTTTTAATAGTAGCCCGCTTCTTCATCACTATAAATGTGTAAAATGTCCAATTTTTTTAGCTTGTTTGTAAATGGAACTCCATCTGGAATCTTCCAAATGAAGAACATTAGAATCGCCATTTTAAAACATGAATTTATTTTTCTAGATATTTTCTTTTCATTTTTCTCTCCTTCATTCTGAAAATTAGCGCATGCCATGATAGACGAAGGTGAAGTGCTTTTGTATTTTTTTCTAAATAATGCTACTTGTACGTAATACCTCATTTCCCTATAAATTATTTTCTGAAAACTGAAATTCACAACATAAAAGTAATTAAGTGCCAAGGACAATCACTCGTTCTTAAAATCAATGTTGTCATTATTCTTCTTTTCGTTTATTTAAATGCTTTACATAAACGTACAACACAATATTCATATTCATAAATACTTCTTTGCTGAAAAAATAAAAATTATGCGCTTGAAAGATGCGTGCAAATTACGTGCAAGGCCAAACAATATGGTTGGACCAAAGAATTAAGGCGCACTCTTGATGTTTTTAAGGAAGGATATCGTACACCTGAAATTAACTGTTAAACATGCATACGAAAGAAATTTCATTACAAGTTTGACATGACGGCTAACAAATTTCATAGCTATTTTTTGGTAATTCTACTCTTAATGCTACGTTCTTGTGAAGATAATTTTCAATACTTAGGCTTTTGTGTTTATTGTTTTGGAATTTCTCTCTATTGTTCACTTTGTGTGTTAGAGAGTGAAAAAAAAATTGGAAATTTAATATAAAAAATCCCCAAAAAATTCAATTACAGATTCAAAGGCTATAGATTACGCAGATCTATTTCTCTGCCTTTCAATATTCATGGATGAGCATTGCTCACTGTTGAAGTTAATTTCACGTAAGAAGAATGGAGTCGGAAATTAAGAATGAATGAAATATTTACAATCTTTGTTCATTTTCGTGCTTAATGAAAAGAGAAATATTATATGTCTCAAATCAATGGGAATGTTTAAAGTGACTCGATATATTAAAATTGCAAACACGGCTTAAATCTTTTCTTCATTAACCATTCAGTGTCAATTCAGTATAAGTGCTTGTGTGTTTTCAAATTCAGCACATGTTTGGCACCGATGGTTTAAATTTTTTATTTTTTTTTATCAAATTCATTATAACTTTTTTAACGTTTTAAACACAAATTCTTAAAAAACAAAAACAGCACTTTTCAAAAATTACTTCTAAAATCTACCCAAAAAATGCCCTTGATTCCAAATAAGTAGAAAAATGATTAATTGAAAGGTCAAATCCCAACTTTATCCTCAATAAAATCACAAAAGGACTTAGGAATACTCTGCTTATTGTTGCAAACTGTGTACAGGTACACTATAGCATAGCAATATTCACCTCTGTAATATATACAGTGCCTTTTCGTTTTCTTCTCTTTCATTTCTCTCCATCACTCACCCAGTGTGTTAGAGAGTGAAAAGGTAAGAGATTTACGCAAAAAATTCCAAAAAATTTCAATTACAGATAAAAGGAAAAGTTTATGTAAGTATCCCTCTGTATTTTAATTTTTTGTAATAGCTGTTTGATTTTATTTTTTGTGTTTAACCCTTGGCGTTTGTGTATTGTTTAATATTCATGGATCGTCGCCGAAAGTTTAACGTTAATTTTTTTGTATGAAGTTTTGAGTTGAAAAATTGAAATGCATGTTGTTTTTAAACACTTTCTCATTTTGGGGGTTTTTGTTCTTTAATGGGGTTTTCTGGAAATAAAAATTGGAAGATTCAGTGACCACGTTTCTGTACCAATGCATGAAAAAGAGGAGCATGGTCAAAAGAGGAGTTTGAAATTATGGGGGGCAATTCTTAACACGATTCTGGATGTGACTCGTTTTCTGTAAAATTGGGGTTTTGGGTTTTAGATCGCCAGGGCACTCAAACGCACACGCTCAACAGAGATGTGAAAAACCCAAATTTTTAAGGAATGTATGTTAGGGCATGCACATTCCTCGAGCCCATTTGCGTGTGGATAATTCTGGCTAATTTTAATGCGTTGGATTTTAATTATTAGTGCTTCAATTAAAGTACCGAAAGAAATAAAGCCTAAAACCCGAACAAAATTTGATTTGGAAGGAAAAAAATTGAAGAACTATATTTTCCCCCCTCTTCTCACTTTTCTGGCCAGGGTTGGAAGATCTGGTTCTTTGCAGGCTTTTGCAAATTCGTGCATATCAATTCTTAGATTTTCTCGGAATTTTTCATCTTACTTTTACCTATTTTAAAGAGCAACATCTAAGGTAGGTTCTTTTCCTAAAAAAATAATTTTCCCAAAAGTCTCAGTATCTTATGGCCCACGTATTTATAAGCAAATGCCTTCGGAATAGATTATGCGTTGAAGATAACTTTCTTCATAGATCTGTTTGTAGAGTGATTTAAATGAATAGGTGGTGTAAAAGAGTTATGGTGGAATTGATATCAAATTGTTTTAGTGGCTCTTAAGTAACAAGAATTTAGAGTTTCACTGATTAATTGTTATTTATTTTATTTTTTTCGGTTGATTCCAGATCTGATGGGTGCTTTGGATTCCATGGAAGAGGTTGGACCTAGTAGCCTCAGCGAGAAGTTTTCAAACGGTACCTCCAAAATGGATATCGATGATGATGATGATGATATATATTTTGATGATTCTGATTCGGATGGTGAGGCTGAAAGCTGTTTACAAGAGTTAGGTAAAGAGTTCCTGAAAAACTTCTGTAAAAAGACGTCAACAGCATTTTTTGAGCAGTATGGCCTAATTAGTCACCAAATCAACTCATATAATGACTTTATTAAACATGGTATTCAACAAATGTTCGACTCTATTGGTGAGATTATTGTGGAGCCCGGTTATGATCCGTCAAAAAGGGGAGATGGTGATTGGAGATATGCATCTCTCAAGTTTGGGAAGGTCACACTTGAGCAGCCGACATTTTGGACAGGCGAGAAGTTTTCAGCTGATGGTGGTAAAGAGTTCCTGGAAATGTATCCTCGACATGCCCGTCTGCAGAATATGACCTATTCGTCCAGGATAAAAGTTGAAACCCATCTTCAGGTATGTAGATACACACGTATCTCATTCCAACTGCTTTGATTATACGCTTCAATTGTATTAAAGATGTGCATTTCCTGAATTCAAATACTTCCATTTCTGGTGTACTACAGTTCTTACTTGTATTTTTGTCAATTTTTTTGATAATAAGTATTCAATTGTCAAGAGTTCTGGTCCAAGTAACTTTGCTGGTCATTAACTTCATTTAAAGTATCATTTTTTCAACTTGTTTGATTTTGTTTAAAGTATTCACTTACAGCATGAACTTCATTACAAATTTGTTTTTTCTATTCTTCTAATTGCATGTTTTCAATTTTTCCCGTTGTCATTTGTCTATTAGTTTACTCAATTAGTGCTTTGAATGGGGCTAGAATGAACGTTCTAAAGAGCTCTTATCTGCTTTGTACTGATTGCTATCTGTTGATTGTTTTTTTTTACAAACTTTAGAAGGTTTATTAAGTCAATATTAATGATAAACAGCATCCTCCCAGAGTGCGCGTGTGTGCTACCTTCTTTTCTAGTTTTAACCTTTGGCATTTAATCTTTTTGCTTTCTCCCTTGAACTTTTCAGGTTTATAGTAAAAATGTTGCAAGAAGTGACAAGTTCAAAACTGGAGTTGAACAATTTGTTGAGAATAAAGTACTAAATGATTATCACAGTGATATCATCTTTGGACGACTCCCTGTGATGGTGAAGTCAGACTTGTGTTGGCTGAAAGGGGTTGAGAAAGTGGATTGTGAATTCGATCATGGAGGTTATTTTATAATCAAGGGCGCTGAGAAGGTGAGAATGCTGTGCTACTGTTTGTCAAGTAAAATTGTTTATGGTTGTGATTATAAGGGGTCTTTATCTAGATGATTGAGCAATAGTGACACATTTACTCTCTTTTATATCTGATTGTATTCTGAATGTACAATAACGGATGATTTTGACTGGGGTTCCTATGTTTGCTAATGAAACAACATTTGTGCAAGAGGATTATCCTGAGAGAGATTCAACAGATGAGAGTTTTGAAATTCTTAAGTTGAGATCATGTTTAGACCATCAGTGAAGTTTAATTGCTAAAAAAAACAACAAATGAAATACTTTAATGGATGGTATTAATGATATTACCAATCATGTGATACACTACGCTGTGTTTGGTGAAGATTTCATCCTATGTCTGCTAGGTTTGACTTCTTCTGGGTACAATACATTTTATTTTATTTTATCTGCCAATGGAAAGAACATGCTTTATTCACTAAAATGTCTGGCTTTTTTTTCTTGCGTATCATTTTAATGGTTTTTAAAGTTAAAGATATTGGATGATTAATTCTTTAGCCAGGCTTATATATCTAGGTGCAACATTCATGATTAATCCAATAACCCTATTATCATTTCATTAAGTCCACATAATGGGTACAAGATAAGAGCTGTCTCCAAATTTATAACCAATCAGAAGGTTATCCCTTTTTCAGTTATACTGGATCTTGTATAGAACGTGATTATTGAAGATAATTGATTAATTTTCTTTCAACCTTTATTGCAGACCTTCATTGCTCAGGAGCAAACATGCCTGAAAAGATTGTGGTTGTCCAATGATCCTCTGTGGACCATTGCATATCGACCTGTTTCGAAACGTAAAAGAGTATATATGAAACTAGTTCCAAAAGTGGAGCAGTTCATGGGTGGAGAAAAGTTCATGACAGTGTACTTCTCAGTGACAGAAATTCCCATCTGGATTTTGTTCTTTGCCCTGGGTGCTCAAAATGACCGAGAGATAGTAAATTTGATTGGTTTGGGCACAGAAGATTGTGCTATTGTGAATGTACTTCTCGCATCAATACATGATGCTGACAAACAGTGTGAGGGGTTTCGTAAGGGGGACAAGGCAATCCGTCATGTTGAGAAACTGGTAAAGAGTTGCCAATTCCCACCTAAAGAATCAATGGAAGAATGCATCACTAACTACCTGTTCCCCAATCTTAAAAGTTTTCAACAGAAGGCTCGTTTTTTAGCCTATATGGTGAAATGTCTCTTGGAAGGCTATACAGGCCGAAGGAAAGCTGATAATAGAGATGATTTCAGGAACAAGAGGTTGGAGTTGGCTGGCGAATTGCTCGAGAGAGAGTTGAGAGTTCACATTAAACATGCCGAGAGGCGCATGGTCAGGGCTATGCAAAGAGATCTTTATGGAGATCGGGAAGTGCAGTCAATTGAACACTACATGGATGCCTCAATCATAACTAATGGTCTATCTAGAGCATTTTCAACTGGAGCATGGTCACATCCTTTCAAGAGGATGGAGAGGATCTCTGGTGTGGTGGCAACTCTGAGGCGAACAAATCCACTGCAAACAACAGCGGATATGAGGAAAACTCGCCAGCAGGTTTCATACACAGGGAGGGTTGGAGATGCTAGATACCCGTAAGTGAATGGAGTTGATACTTATCCTGTTTCATGATGTAATTCTGAAAATCTGATTCTCTCCATGCAGCCTTTTTGCTGCAACTTCTTTCAATTGATAAGTTGTGATCTTTTCAACATTTCTTGTTCTTATTTTAAAGTGTGGCCGTATTTCTTCCAGAAGATGAATTAATCAACTCCTAGCTATTATAAATTAATAATTATGGAATACTGATTCTAGAGTTTGTATTATATCTTATTCAGGTGAAGGAATGCATCTGTTTGGAAACAAAACTTTTGAAGGATGTAGCATCGAATTTTCCAAATGTATATTGTTTAAATTAATTCTGGGATGACATTTTTAAACTGAAATATATTGTTTAAATATATTTCTGGGATGACATTTTTAAACTGAAACGATTAAGATATCCTTCGCAAATCTTTAAAAGTATCTGTTTTATGAGTTTATCTATCAGGGAACTGGGCAAGTTTATCTAATGATTTATTTCTAAATTTTTTTCTTTTGCTCAAAGTATTGAGTGATATATCCCTTTTATGAATATATCTCATCCACAATGCAATGGCGTATTTGAAATTTCTGCTGGCACAATTTGTAAAGAGCGTGAAATGCTGATATATCCACATAATTTGTCCTTGAAGTATCAGTTAGATGTCCTAAACCCTTGCTGAATGAGTTGTCTGAAACTGCATGAATATCATATCTGTCTGAACGACCTATATATTTCATATCACGACTTATGAGTCATGAATGCATATCATGTTTGGCATTATAGTGTTGTTAGTATCTAATTATGTTTGGATTTGTTGATACAGGCATCCTTCTCACTGGGGTAAGATTTGCTTTCTCACTACGCCAGACGGTGAAAATTGTGGACTCGTTAAGAATCTGGCAAGTTTGGGTCTTGTCAGTACTTACATACTGAATCTGGACCATATTCTTGATAAATTGTACGATTGCGGGTTGGAAAAATTGGTGGATAATTCTTCAACTGCTCTCGATGAAAAGCACAAAATTTTTGTGGATGGAGATTGGGTTGGAATATGTAGAGATTCTGCATCATTGGTTGCAAAACTCAGACACAAACGTCGCAAAATGGAAGTGCCACATCAGGTTATCTTGCATGCAAAATTTAGTTAAAAACGATTATGAGGAAACTTTAGTAAACTACATTACTAGAAAGAGCTACAAAATAAAAATATTTCATGCTTTTTTGTATATTGGAAATGTCAAATGCAATCACTGTATTTGCTTTTTCATGAATTTTTTCGTTTAATCCACTATATAATTTGTGTAGATTGAAGACCATTTATATCATGCATGACTTTATCATGGTACTGTTGTGAGATGTTTATGTCTCTTAAAAATTTCATGTAATTTGAAGTTAACATACATGTGCTATGCCATCAGCTATTGTACAACTGGAAGTCGTTGCTTATGTAGTCACTCCATCTTAGTATATATTAGACATGCTAGGGTATTGTATCTTGCTAATGTTCTAAACTTTATTAGCATTCATTTGGGATTCCATGTGATTAGATTTAACTGTATCCACTTTTCTACCAACTTGTGACGTTTTCCATTGAGAACCAATCTGTATGTGTGTTTAAGCACACACTTGCATACACTCTAATGCATGTGCCCATTTGGATGCAGGTTAAATCTGATACTGTATTGCATTCTAGTGGTGGTCTGAAATCTTTATTTCTTGATTTCCTTGTAGATTGAGATCAAAAGGGACCAGCATCATGGAGAAGTGCGTATATTTACAGATGCTGGAAGGATACTCCGTCCGCTTTTAGTTGTCCGAAATTTAAAGAAAATTAGAGATTTGAAAGGAGAATATTCGTTTCAATCACTTTTAGATAATGGGATTGTTGACCTCATTGGACCTGAGGAGGAAGAAGATTGTCAAACTGCATGGGGTATTTCCTACCTCTTTACAGCGAAGGAAGAGAATCCACCTATGAAATATACCCACTGTGAACTTGATAGTTCTTTCTTAGTTGGGATAAGCTGTGGAATTATCCCTTTTGTAAATCATGACCATGCGAGGAGGATTCTGTATCAGGCTGAGAAGCACTCTCAGCAAGCAATTGGATTTTCCACTACAAATCCAAATATAAGAGTTGATACTAACATTCATCAATTATATTACCCACAGAAACCACTTGTCCGAACATTGCTTTCTGACTGTCTTGGAAAGCCAAGGTATGCCCGTCACCATAAGGGCATTCTCCCTCACCCCGAATTCTTCAACGGGCAATGTGCTATCGTGGCTGTCAACGTTCATCTTGGGTACAACCAAGAGGATTCAATAGTTATGAACCGTGCATCGATGGAACGTGGTATGTTTCGTTCGGAACATATCAGAAGCTACAAAGCCGAGGTTCTTAACAAGGAAGCACTTGGAACGAAGGCCAAAGCGGAGGACTGCATAAACTTTGGAAAGATTCAGAGTAAAATTGGAAGAGTTGACAGTCTGGATGATGACGGGTTTCCTTTTATTGGTGCAAACCTCCAAACTGGTGATATTGTCATTGGAAAGCATGCAGAATCAGGGGTTGACCACAGCATCAAGCTGAAGCACACAGAAAGAGGCATGGTTCAGAAAGTGGTGCTTTCTGCTAATGACGATGGGAAGAACTTCGCTGCTGTGTCTCTGAGACAGGTAATATTAGTTTTTATGTATAATTTGATTTTTAGGAGCATCAATATCGTTGATTTCTTACAATGTACCTTACAGTCCTTTGCTTTTAAGCTGTCCCTTTATCAGCGTTGCAGAATTTTTCCTTGATTATATTTCCAAATTACTTCATGCATTTTTTTATTTGCCCCGCACAATTTTTTCAAGAAGGTGATATTTCACAATTGATTGTGAACCACAAAATAGATAGATATTTTGAGTTGATTAGCATCAGTAAAAGGAAATTTAGAAGGAACTTATGGATCATTTGCTCAACTTCAGGAGACCAGGTTTTAGATTAGCTCAACTCCCCTCGAGGCTGGAAGTCGAAACAGTTTTCCAGAATTTCCTGTATGAGTACTCTTAAAACTAAGAAAAGTGGGGACTGCAGGGATAGTGTAGGGAGAATAGTTTACAATTGAATACTGCAGTTGATATAAATGTTAATTTGAGATGTACTCGGGCTTTTCCTATGATCAGTATTACAACTCGACTATATTTTGCATTAGATCCTGGTAGTACTTATGTTTTTGGATATATGACTCTACAGGTTCGTGCTCCCTGTCTTGGGGACAAATTTTCAAGCATGCATGGACAGAAGGGTGTCCTGGGGTTCCTGGAATCTCAAGAGAACTTTCCTTTCACCATGCAAGGGATAGTTCCAGATATTGTGATAAACCCTCACGCATTTCCTTCCCGACAAACTCCTGGTCAACTTTTAGAGGCTGCTTTGGGCAAAGGAATCGCCCTTGGAGGTGCACTAAAATATGCCACCCCATTTTCCACTCCATCAATGGAGGCTGTAACTGATCAGCTTCATAGGTATGAACTCGAAAATGAGAAACTTTACTTCGCCATACATGAATTTTGTTTAGTCAGCATAGAAATAATCTGAGTGCATCTGACTGGCAGGCTTGGATTTTCAAGATGGGGAAACGAGAGAGTTTACGATGGCCATACTGGTGAAATGGTTCGTTCCCTTATTTTTATGGGCCCCACATTCTACCAGCGCCTGACGCATATGGCTGAAGACAAAGTAAAATTCAGGAACACGGGGCCAGTTCACCCTCTTACTCGTCAGCCAGTGGCAGACCGAAAGCGTTTTGGTGGAATCAAATTTGGTGAAATGGAACGTGACTGTTTGATAGCTCATGGGGCAGCAGCCAACCTGCACGAACGCCTCTTCACTCTCAGTGATTCCTCGCAGATGCACATATGTGGAAAATGCAAAAATATGGCAAATGTAATACAAAGGTCAGTACTTGGTGGACGGAAAATCCGAGGTCCCTATTGTCGGTTCTGTGAGTCAGCAGAACATGTAATTAAGGCGAATGTGCCATATGGGGCGAAGTTACTGTGTCAGGAGCTATTCAGCATGGGGATCTCTCTCAAGTTTGACACCGAAATATGTTGAGTTCCCGGTTGATTTCTGTCTATCGTGGTGTTTAAGATAATACTATGAAATTGTCGCTGTAACATTATTTATGCTTTTATTATCTTGTTGGGATGTAAGTGGTTCAGTTCAGATGGTATTCTACCTATTTTCAAATTAAGTAGTCTCTAACTAAACTAACTGTTCTATCGATCAACATTGTTGATCCTAACTGTCATTTTTAGTCCAGATTGATGTCAAAGTGCGGTCTGCATGAATCAAATAATCGTTGGTGGGGGTTAGTCTTGGTGGCGATCAAGGGTATTTATTGGTGGAATGAGTCTCACCTGCATGGATTGATGATGTCAATGTTTGTTCTTTCATTCTTCATTTGGTAAGTTGTGTTTGATTATGAATTACAAGAAGATCCGTATTTACGGTGAAATTGGACTTGAAAGTTCGAGCAAAATCAAATTATGTACAACCCCTATGATCTTAGAAATTTCTTTCTTTTTCCCCATTTTTTTTTAACAAAAAATTTACGTCTCAAATTAAATTTTTGTCTTGTTTTTTTTATATTATTATATGATCGAGAGCATCCAAATTTATGTAAATAAAATGTTAATAATATTGACATTAGAACATGAAAGATTGATTTTTTTATCTAAAGTTTATTTTACATAAAATTTATAATTGTAATCAACAACTTTTCAACCACACATTTTATCAACATTTACCAAAATTTACTAAAAAATTATTTTTATCTAAATTTAACCAGACTTCATGAACTTACGAAATCCATAAAATACGAGTTAGATGATTTGTAAATAAAGTAGAAAATTCGATTTTTTTCTAAATTTAATCGCTACGAAATCTACTAAAATATGAGTTAGATGATTTGTAAATAGAATAGTACAATCTTACCCATATTTTTGCCCCAATTCTAATGTTAAATGCGAAAGGAACTATTTTGAACACTAACTATAAGCTTAGCCAAAAACAATGTAAATAAAGTAGTATGCAGTACAAACTTGAGAGGGAGTCAACCTTCAACTTAGGTATAAAAGAGAACTTACCCCCCATCGATAAACATGCATAAATAAATAGTACAAATTTAAGAGTTAGCTATTGCCTTGATGGCATGCAATCACAGATTATTCAGTCCTTCAAATCATGACCACCAGCACGCCTCCTCAAATCCTCACTATGCTTATCTATACTACTATGATTATTAGTTTCATAGTTTGCTTTATAGATGACTATGTGACGGTTTTTTAACGACTGGATTAACTGTGTATTTTAAAAAATTGAAGTGAAATGTTGCCAAGTATAAAATCTGTAAATCAGGGTGTACGTGTAGCAGGGCTGTAGTTTGCATCCCGAACCGAATCACACCCGATGTTGCTGCTTCTCTAATATTCTTGCTAGTCTCTTTAGCAGCATCTCATGCATCATCCATGGTCTGTTGCCTTTTCTCACTAGTTCACCACCGTATCCATAGCTTTCACAGTCCCTTCTATTGCCATTTCCGCCACCACACCCGCAGTGTCCCTGCCCGCATCACCGTCTTGTTCTTTGCCATTTCTACCTTCCCTCGTATCTTCGTTCCGATTCCTAGTTACACCCTGAAAATTATGAAAAATAAAAAACATAAATATGTACTTAAAGGCAAAATTTAAGAGAAAGATTTACCTTATAATTGTTCTCGAATATCACATGCACCAATAGAGATTTCTCAATTGCGAAATGTATCGAAGCTTGGATGCCTCTTTTGATGAATAAATGAAAATATTACCTGGTAACTTTTTAGTAACGTTATTTTACAGCAGGAATTTCTCGAACGAACCGCACTCCTTCGTATACGTCAGGAGTCCANACCTAAACCTGTAGGTCCTTGCGCAAATAGCCTGAGAGTTATTTCCCTGTACCTCGATGGACTATGGTATTCGTCAAATGAAACACGGGCAACACGTGTCTGAAATTCATACAATGATTTTTGGTGACTCAGCAGCAGGGCAGAGCCGGCTTTGTATAAATTTGATTTTCAGTGCTATTTATGTTGATTTACTTTTTTGTTATTGACTGGTGGCCCATTTAACTATGCGTAATGGTCCAACTTGGGCTGAAATTTTTGTTTTTCTATACAATCATACAGCCGTGTCCTTTTGAGAGAGCAAGCCCATATGTAGGATTACGAAGAAATATGTTGGAGAATGCGATGTTCAAAGGTGGTTCATGAGTCGGATGCTAATAATGTAATTTTCAATTGAAGTAGGCACTAGTTCAGTAGCTTTTGTCACTTTATTCCTTGTTTAGTCTATCAACTTGTTTCCTTTGCTACTACTTCTCTAGTTTCTCGTAATTGAGTCAATTATTTGTCATTCATGGTACACAAACGAAAACACGGTCGACTTTCACAAACGTTAGAACGAGTCAGAAACATTAGTCCGCCAAATAAGATAATGGAAATCGACTTCTTAGGGCATGCATCTTTCTTTATATTGATGTCATTTGAACATATTAAAATTACCTGATTAGAAGATTCATTTGATATCCAAAAACTACACATCGAATAAGTAGGGAATGTATGCCATGTTGATAGGGTTTTACTACTACTATATCAGATGTGAAATTTCTACAAAAAATAATAGTTACATGAGAAATGCTCAAGTATCACTAGTGTTAGATAATTTTATAAAAAGGACCTTAAATTTCATTGAGTCTGTATATCAAAGAAAAGAGAGTAGAAAATTAAACTGGCTACAACCGAGGCTACTTCAACCAAAATAAGGGCAACCCCTATTTAAACCGAAAGAAATACCTCATCTCACTTACGAAGAAGTCGTTGGAGCTGGGCTCCGAAGTATGAGTTTAGGTTAAAATTAAAATATGAAGTAATTAAGATGAAGAAGAAAAGGACCTTCAAAAGATAGCAGTATGTAATGCTTTCCATTTCAGTATCCATCCAATTCGGAGGCGATATACATAGTGAAACTCAGCATAAATTTGAATCACTTGGATCATCAGTTCTCTGCCAGCCCTCTTGGTAAAAACTTAAGTTTTCTTCGTTTACAGTTTTTTTTTTTTTTTTCATTTTCCAGATAAAAATGAAACTTAATTTCTGGAGAAGGAAACAAATAAAACGTTATTGTTATGTTTGTCCTATCTCAATCTCATCTAGCCATGAAACAACTTCACCAATAGGAGGTCTTCTTCTAGGATCCTGGTCTATACATTTACAAGCTATACCGAGCACCTCCATAAGTTGTTTTTCAGAAGCTCTATATCGTATTGATGAATCGAATATATCCTCCTCCCTCTTCTCAGACTTCTTTTGAAACACCCACGCCACCAAATCCCTGCAATTTTTTCCCTTGCAAACTTCCACAGGTCGCCTTCCAGTTAGAAGTTCAAGCAGAACAACTCCAAAACTGTAAACATCACCTCTGAACGTTGCTGTCAATGTCTGACTGTATTCAGGCGGAATATATCCCAAGGTGCCAACCAAATCTGTTGTTACGTGAGTATCATAGGGACAAACTAATCTTGAGAGCCCGAAATCAGCTAAATGAGCTTCAAATCTATCATCCAAAAGAATATTGCTGGTTTTGATGTCTCGATGAATTATATTTGGCTCCTTATGCAAATAAGCTAATCCACGGGCTGCCCCTTGAGCTATTTTCAACCTGGTATCCCACCTGAAGAATGAACTCCCATCAACTCTTTCATGTAACCAATAATCCAAGCTTCCATTTGCCATATAGGAATAAATTAACAACCTGTCATTCCCGTATCGACAGTATCCTTGAAGAGAAACAAGGTTCTTGTGCTGAGCTGTAGAGAGCGCTTCGACTTCAGCTTGAAATTCACGTTCCATCTGCCCCCAATCCCCAGAAAGCCTCTTGATTGCAGCTTTCAAACCATTAGGTAGGTCCGCCTTATAAACCAGACCAAATCCTCCACAGCCAATGATGTTTGATTGGTTGAAATTGTTTGTTGACTTCAGTAAGTCCACCATTGTAAGATCCTTGCACTCTGCATTCTTAAAGAGCACCAGCGTTGGAGGTCCAAATGCATCAGATAATCTCGGTGGCCTGCTGATTTCCTCGTCCAAATCTTCAATTGGTACTCCAGCATCTCTTCTCGAGATCCGAAGCAGAAGAATGGCCAGGAGTAAAGCAATTCCAATGCCAACGCTGATTGTTATTCCAAGTATGCTGCTCCAATCAAATTTCTTATATGCTGTAGGTGGACTCGATGCTCGGAACCCCATACTATTGGTAATGCAAGGAGAAATTATTTTTCCACAAAGTCCAGGGTTACCGTCAAAGCTTGAGCTGGGAAAGCTAAGGAATTGGCCCCCTGTTGGAATTGCCCCCTCGAGATGATTATTAGCAACACTAAACTTTGAGAGGAAAGTAAGCTGATTAAACGATGAAGGAATTGATCCATGAAGATCATTGTATGACAAATCCAAAGTCTCCAGGTTTGTCATGTTGGAAACGGAGTTGGGGATGGTTCCAGTTATGTTATTCCTGCTCAAGTCCAAGACATGGAGCTGTCTCAGACGTCCAATTTCAGGCCAAATTGAGCTGTTTAGTTTATTGTTGCTCAGTAATATTGATGGAGGGAAACTTGAAGCTTGATTGTACTGCAAACCACTGGCACTCTGATTTCTTTTTACGAAAAGTGGGATGCCAGTGGAAATATTAAGAGTGGATGAACAGCTATTGGCAGACATAAGGCTCTTAAGCCCCGTCAAACCTTTCGGGATTTCTCCTGTTAGTGAATTATTTGAAAAATCCAAGTAGTACAAATTCTCCATCTGACCAATCTGTGAAGGGATATTGCCATTCAAGTGATTCCAGGACAAGTCAAGGACTTGCAATTTTGGGCAATTCCACAACCAATCTGGTATTGGACCATTCAGGCCACAATTTCCCAGTGCAAAAAGCATTAAGCTCTCAAACCCACTCAGGTTTTTGGGAATTTCTTCCCCATGGAAATTCTTGGTGAGGATAAGAGTGGAAAGATTTCTGCAATGCTTTAAAACAAACAAACCTCCAGATAAATTGACGAGGCTGTTGTTCGACAATGAGAGAAATGTAAGAGATGTGAGATTTGCATAGCTTTCAGGGATCTGGCCAGTTAAATTGTTCTTGGCAAGACTCAAGATCCTTAATTTCTGGCAACTAGATAATGATTCAGGCAAGGGACTAGAAAAACGATTACTTGCAAGATCAAGATTATAGAGATTAGGCAATCCAGTGAAATCAAGATCAATTGCACCAGAAAGAGTGTTGTTCTGCAAATCAAGCACTCGTAATTTAGTGCAGAGTGCCAGAGTTGAAGGAAGTGCTCCAGAGAATGAATTCGAATGTGCAGTAAACTGCTCTAGTTGAGTTAAATTCCCTAAAACATTAGGAAAAGAACCAGAAAATCGGTTTCCGCATAGAAATAAGGTTTTGAGGTTGGAAAGCTTACTGAGTTTATCACTTAGCTGGCCAGAGAAATCATTGGCAGAGACTGAAAGCTGCTCCAGGGATGATAGCAAGTATAAGGAGTCTGGAAGTTGGCCAGAAAGAGAATTGAAATCCACGTGGAACTGCTGGAGAGATGTGCTGCTGCAAGTCTCCAAGCCTTCAAGTGCACCAAAAAAATGATTCGAAGATAAATCCAGAACCCGAATATTCCGGGAGAAACTGCAGATTTTGGAACCGAATTCACCAGTAAACAAGTTATTACTTATGTTGAACTCAGTAAGACTTGGAAACTCCCCAAGATCAGTGAAGTTTCCAATGAAAGAATTGCTCGAGAGGTTGACTGATTGAATTGTTTTCAACCCAACAAGTGCTCCCAGTACTGGTCCAGACAACATGTTGTGGCTTAAATCAAGAACTTCCAGCTGCTTCAAGTTAGAGAAATTCAAGGGCAATCTACCTTCCAGAAAATTGTGTGAAAGATCAAGCACTTCTAATCCGTCCAATTTGCCCAAGGACTCCAAAAATTTTCCCCTCAGACCTTCCCCAGACAAGTTCAACTCCGTAACTCTACGTGTGGCTGACTTATTGCCACCATCTTTGCAAACCACACCATTCCATTTACAGCAATTGGATTCATTGGACCACGTAGATTTGATGGAACCATTTACCAGTTGGGCTGCAAATTCCCTCAATGCCGAAAAATCATTTGGA
>CAIGRN010099373.1:0-15373 GCA_903798345.1 Fraxinus anomala
TTGGATAAGCCTCGTTTTGTTTTTATATTTTGTACTAGTTATCGTGCATTGATTGTGGGCAAATATTTGGACAGCAAACCGTTGAAAGTCACACTCAGTGTATTAGTGAAGCGGTATTTTCGACGCCCTTTAGATTCTTGTAATAGTTTTGTTTTGTTTTGTTTTTGTATCCAATTTTTATTGTATTTGTTTTATGGCTTCTTCTTATTTAATGTGTATGATTTTGAAGATGATCGGTCTTAAAGTTTTCTAGGAAGCAAAGGTAGTTTAAAGTAAGTTGATGGCATATCCAGTGATTACATAGAATATTTTAACTACCTTGCTAGTGTTTCGGGAAGTAAACCATGCAACTATTTGTGACATCCCTACCATTTTTCTGCATTTGATGAATATGATCTCTCCCTTGTATATCTTTTAATTCTATTGAATCGTTTCGTAGTGAAATAGTATGATGCATTGTATCTGAAAATGAATACGTTAGAGGCACTAGGTATTGTTTTTCAGGTTTAAAACAATGTGGTAACTGAACTTCTATTGCAGTGGTAATTGAACTTGAACTTTGATATGATTGGGTCAATGATTTTGAACATTTTCTACGACTTGGTCATTCTATCCATGTCTATTAGAAACTAATGGAAAAGCTAACATAGCTGTCTATTTGACACTTGTCAGCTTAGTTACCAAATAGTTACATTGTCACGTCATCTTCCTCGTTAGTCAAACTAACATGGATGTAGTTGCCAAATTGTATCAGAGTTCAGTTGCTTACTTGAAAACCAATATGAAATTATGATAAAAGTGTTTACGACCACTGGTGTATTTAATCCTGTGTTTTTCAATGACTGCAACCAATTCTTTGTTTTCAGGAAAAATATGGTCCAAAAGGTCAGGGGAAATCTTCGAATGGAGTGAATTCAAAAACTAAAAATGATTCAAAGCCGAAACCAGATTTTGATGTAAATGTTGGGCTCTCGGAGCATTCTCCATGGTTCTGTAGGTATGTTCAAATTATACATTTTCTGTCATGAGTCTGATATGTCAAATAAAATAAGAGCAGAGCAAAAAAAGATTGATTCTCAAACATCATCATGGATAGGTGGCCACCAATTTCCCCGTCCAGAACCTGCCATGGGGTGGGTGGCTGACCTCGATGACTTTTTATATTAAAATGAATGTGATGACCTAAAACATAAATTCTAGTTTACAACAAGAAGCATCCAATGTAGAAAGCGTCTTTGCTTGAGGGCTCTTCAAAGTATTTTGAGATTTCAAGATTGGTAGGGTATAATTTATGATGCTCAGACTCGGGTACCAGTACGTATCTAAATGTCGAATCTTTTATTTTCTAAAATGTAGGATACGAGAACATGGCTAAAAATAATTCAAAATTTCAGATACGAGTACGTTAGTATGTCTTTCGCACTTCAATTTTTTCCCCTAAAAATTCACATGTAAAAAATTAAATAATAATTAAGTGGCAAATTGTTAAAATATAGAACATGTCACTTAAAATCAACTAAAAATTTATACCGAAAGTCTAAAACACCAAAAACAACATAAAATTATATGACAAAAGCACAAGATTAAAATAAAAGTTAGAAATAACATAATTAATTATAATTTCCATACCCACTTGAAAATTGAAGGATCCGCCCCTTATTTCATACCCATCTCGCCTTGACACGGGTATGCTGGCTGGAATGCCAAGTTCAAGCATCACAGGATATAACAATTATTGCTTGAAATTTGAATATCGATTGTATGGATTGCCATTACAGAGTGCTCTGCACTCATCTAGTCTATAAGCATTTATCATTTACTAAATTTGATTCCCATCAATTACTCGTGCTTGCAGAAATGCCTTGTCTTTGGTGATTTTTTTGTATTTACTGTCTGGTTGGTTTGTTCGTAATATTTATTTCCTGGTATTCGTCACAAATTGTTTTTCTTGGTTCCATCTTCTTACCTATGAGATTACTCTGTCTATACTAATGGAGCTATATATTTACAGCTTATGTAATACTAAGGCTACCAGTAGGCAAACCTTGCTCCTCCATGCAGAAGGAAAGAAACACGGTGCTAAAGCAAGAGCTTTCCATGCGGGAAAGCAGCAGCCTAAAGATGCGAAAGAAACCAAGGCTTCCATTGAAAACGATGTTAGAAATGAAAATGCTGACGTTAAAGATTTGGTGGAACCTAGAGAACCAAATTCATCTAAAGTTGCTACTTTGCATGATGGTTCCAGAGTGGAAAATAGTTCTTTGCAGTCGAGTAAGAAAAGAAAACTCGAGGCATCTGTAACTAATGGTGCTCAGAAGAAGGCTGGATGTGTTATGCCTTCAGAATTAGGCAATGGTGAAGTTATTCAAGTTGAAAGAGCAGAAAAGAAAATAAAGTGGAAAAAGCTTATTACATCAGCTCTTAAATCTGTACGTATCCTGGTCTCTTTTAACATTAATGTGTTTTTAAATTATCTTTGAACATGTAATATTTCTTTCTCCTACCTCGTACACGATAACACGAGGGGAGATGTATTGTTTGCATTTAATATAGGCTGACACATGCCGTAATACATTTCATGTAGATTCTCTTTAATAGGCTGATACATGCCGTAATACATTTCATGTAGATTCTATTGAATTTTGATAGTATTTCAGTTGGATGTGGGTCAAACACTCAAAACTTATATATAAATTGTAATAAGGGCATGGATCCGGGCTCCCCGGCCTGTTAATTTTTTTTTTTCAGCATGAAAATTTTTTTATGTGTAAATTTATTTTTTCTACACATTAGTCCAGCTTTAGTCCGGTCCTGAATCCGTCGCAGATTAAGGATGAAAAAGATAAGAATTTGTTAATCCCCGTTTTTGAGTTTCAAAAAAGGAGGGGGCAGTTTTCTGCCGCTTTAGATATGGAATTGTTGTGCACACACCATTTGATTGAGTGAATTTTATTTGTCATTTCTTTGATAGAGCTCTCTGTAAAATGGGATCTAATGTCTAAAAGTGTAGAGAGGAGCATCTATATATGTATGTCATAAAACTCTTCACTTGAATAAATGCAGAATCCAGATGGCGCTCTGAAGTTTAAAAAACTTAGGAAATTGGTCCTGAAGTCTCTCAAGGAATCTGGTTCCACTGACGACAAAACCTGGGTTTCTGAATTGCTTGAGCAGAATGTGAGTTTTGTTGTATTTGCCAGAAACAAATTTAGCGGTTTTTATTCCTCCAAAACGTAACTAAATGGCATGTGGGTTGCTTTTGATAGATATGATCTTTCATGAGTATCTATTCTTTGATTTTCTTCAGGTCAATTCAAGTTCTAGATTCACTGTCGATGGCATATACGTTCGCCTAGCAGCCAGCAGCTAAGACTGGGCATTACTTCCTGTAGAATGAATTCTCATTGAAATTTGATTCATTGAAGTTTCCCCTTTTTGCTGCTGATGCTGATCACCTACAGAAAACTCTCCTATCTTATTAAGTTGGGAGATACTTAGGGTGTTTGATACACATTATTGAGAACAAAATGCATTTTGTGATGTGATGGAAATATGTGGTTAAAAAATGAAGAAAATTGTTAGATTTGCGTATAATATTATTTTATTGAGAAATGTGTTGTTGAAAATGAATATTGAAAGAATGAATTTTGGAAAGAATGTGGATCAAATAGGGACATAATATATTATTAAAATGTTTTGATGAGAAGACAAAAAACGAAAGCATACCGGGTCGACAGGTGTGTCATCTCTAGTTTTCATCGAGTTTAATGCAAAAAAATGAGCAAATTATGAGTAATTTTACACAAGGTTAAATTTATCCCAGCACCAATAATCTCTCTCTCTCTCTCTCTCCACCTATTTTATCTCAATAATTTTCTTTCTAAAAAAAAAAAATTTATTTCGATTAACAGAGTTGACAAGAGTGAATTGCTAACGGCCTAACACCATAACTCCTTTTGATATCTCATAAGGCATTTTCATTTTAAGTATTAATCAAGTTTTAGCGTAATTGAAATAAGTGGTAATTACATAAAATTAGGTGTTTAAAGATTGATTTTTTAAAAATCAGGTCTAAAGTTTATTTATTTAAAAATTAGGTATTTTATTTTACATATCAAACTCTAAATCTATCCAAACCCTAAACTAATTCATTTATCTCAACTCTCTCACCATTTCTTTCCATCGCCCATCGCCTCCACCGCCATCGTCAGTCTCTCCACCACGGTTCTCCTCCCTCCTCCCTCCCCCTCCCTTCACAACAGCGTCGAGACGCTGCTATTGTTCACAGCAACGTCACGACGCTGTTGTGAGTGTGTGGGTCGGATTCGCTACTTTGTGGTAGCTGCTGTGGGTGTGTGACGGATCGGAGTTGAGGGAATCGGAGAGGCGACGGATCTATGGGTGGTGTTGGTGGTTAGTTGTTGTTGGTGGCTGATATGTGTGTCTGGCTGCTATGGATGTGTGGCGGATCATAGTTGAGGGAATCGGAGAGGAGGCGGATCTGTGTGAGTGGCTGTTGTTGGTGGTTTGGGCTGATCTGTGATAGTTTGGGTGGTGGTTGTTGTTTGTGTTATTGTTGGTGGATGGTTGTGGCGGCGGTGGCGGTGGCGGTGGGGATATGACGAAGAGTGTCTGTAACGAATTATTTGGTCGATTTATGACCAAGTATTGGTGGTGGATTGGGATCTGGGGACGGGTGTTTGGGTGTACGTGACCAACTATTTGGTTCATCGTGATTAACTATTAAACTGTAACCTTAAAATTCGATAATTTGTGACTAAAAATAATTTGTGACCAGTAAATTTGAAAATGTGTGATCGATAGATAAATTGTGAATTATAATTTTTTGATTTGTGATCTCGAAATAATATGTGACCTCGAAATTTAAAAATATGTAACCGACGGATAAATTGTGACTTATAGAAATTTTGATTTGTGATCTCGAAATAATTTATGACCAATTAATTTGACAATATGTGACTAATAAATAAATTGTAACTTATAATTATGTACATATGGCTATTAATTGTATAATTATGAATTATTTTAATTAATTAGCTAAATACCTTATTTTTGCAAATTTTAAACTTGAAACCTGATTTTTGTATTGATAAAACTTAAAATCTGATCCATGAATTTTTCCCTTGAAATAATTTGAAACTCTTGTAATTGGAGTCTACAATGTTTGCTCAATATGAGAAACCTTGCAAATAGGGACGGAGTCGAGGGGGCCTTGGAAGGACCTAGAATTCCAAAGTTTTAGCAAATTGTTTTTTCCTATTTATATTTAAAAATAAAGGAGAAGAAAAAAACTAGCTCACAAAATATAAATTGTTGGCAGTCTAATAAGTGCATTTTACACACTTATTTTGAGTTACAAACACGGACAACTATTGTTAAATATGTTGAGATACAACTTAATTCTATGAAAGTTGTGTTTTGCAGGACAATGTGGTGAATGTGGCGAAAATTATGAGAAACAAAGTGAAAAATGACTAAAACCAAAGAAAACCAAAGTTTATGGACCAAGATGCAAATAATCGAAAGATGATCCGGAGGACGAATTAAACATGTGGAGATGGCTATGTCGAATTGAGATAAGGAATGAAGTATTGTTTAAAAATGAAGTGGGAAAAGATGTCGAGAAATGTGGAACGGAGTTCAAGGACCAAATTGCAACATTTTGGAAGGGACATAAGGTCGCACAGCTTATATCCTATGCGGTCGCATAGGTGCCTTCAGAAAAATCCAGGGAGACTTCCATGAGAGCTATGCGGTCGCATAGTTAAACAAATTGACGCGAATTTTTAGTTTCCTAATTTGATTGAATAACTTATGGAAACAAGCTTTTGGTTGCGTATTTAAATCCTAGAGCCGTCTAGAATGCGTGAGGAGATTCATAAGGATTTTGAGAGAAGAAACAAGGCAATAACTAGAAGAGCAACACTACGAAGCGAAGATTAAACTCAAAAATCAAATTGGTAATGTCGTTCTTCATTTATTTTTCTGATTTTCTTCGTTCCACCATGCTATGCTGGGTTAATTATGTACTAAGGTTAGAAGAACTATGTAATATGATTTTTAAATATTAATTTTACAATTCTTGACATCAAAAACACGTTTTAGATATTTGAATGGTTTATATGAATTTCTTTTCTCCATAATTATTATATACGTAATTGTGTGGGTTTGGTGGCGTATTTTATGTATTCAAAAGAAGGAGAATATGTTCGGCATAATATAAATCATCATAGGGCCCGATAGATGATAGAAATATACCGTTATACCCTATGTGAATCTTTAAATATTCAGAAAAATACATACATTCTTGTATGTTCGCATCCGTCATAGAAATATAGTCGGGTCACATCTTGGAATATGTTTAACTTTACTCGAGAGAGACCGTTAAATAATTTAGGAGCATTTATTTTTCAACATTTCAATAGTGTGTCAAGGTGTAGAATTAGGTTTAAAGAAGATTATTACATAGAAATTTGTGATCCTAGTACATTCATCATATATTATAAAAACTTCAATTTGCATTAGGCATCAATTTCATTTAGTTTAGTTAAAGCATTCATAAACGCATCTGCATCATTAATTTAGTTATAAATTCATCCAAAACGAACTTTGTATTGTTTCGGTTAAGATTACGATAATATGAATTGAGCTAATCAATTTTTGTGGGACGATACTCGGACTCAAAAGTCAACTTTATTACTTGTTAACGAACCGTACACTTACGGCGATTTTAATTCGAAATATATTTTCGTGAACACGGTCTAAAGCTAGTGTTTCTACTTTTTTTTTTCTAGAAGACAACGTTTAATTCACCCGACCCATTCTTTTTATTTTATTTTATTAGGAATTTTTTGTGAAATTAGTTTCAACAATTAGGACATTTGGAAAAATCAGTCCCAACAGTAAAACTCAAACCTTTTAATTCTCATCCTTAAGTTCGATTTTCATATTTCGTCCTTTCTAAATAATATCATTATTATTTGCGTTAGATTTTCATTGCATGATCTAAAGTTGGAAAGATATAATTGATACAACCTAATATTTCGAAACTAAAGAGTTTATTTATGTGGAAAATACATACATGCCTGTTTTTAAAATTTATATTTCATAAATCATATTTTAAGTTTCATATTTCAAAATTCAGATTATAATTAATTATTTAATATGTATTAAATAAATATATTACTAATAATTCATCACATCCACAGCACCCCCACATCACCCCCTCTCATAAAAAAAATGTCACACCTCTCTCTCTCTCTCTCTCTCTCTCTCTCCACGCACCCACTGGGAAACAATCACCATTGACCACCGTCGAAAACCAACCACTGTAGAGCACAAGAGCCGCTCATAGGACCGCTGCACTGGGGACCGCTGCATGCAGTGCAGCAGTGAGCTGGACCACCGTTGTGGCTCCATATCCGTGAAATTGCTAATCAAAAATTAGAGTAAAGCCCTAATTAAGCAAACCGTAGATAAGTAAACTAGAAAACATGGGGAGCCAGTAGTGGTGGAGGAAGATTGGTGGTTTTCCTGGTTTTTATTTGTTTTTCTGGTTTTGAGGAAAAGTTGTGGTTTTTCTCGTCACTTTGTAGGAAGAGCCGCTACGAAGCGGAGATAGTGTTGTCTGGTGTCGAAGGGTGACGTCGATCGACATTGTTGCGCAATGACAATTGGTATCGTCTGCAACAACGGGATTTGTTGGTGGTGGTGTTGGCGATGGTGACGGGGTAGGATGGAGAGGGCCCATGATCAATTATTTGAGAGTTGTGGTCAATAAATAATATATGATCTAAAAGAACGTTTGATTATGATTAAATTTGGAATCGTAACTAGAATTTGGTAAGTTGTGATCAATTAATTTCATAATTTGTGACCGTTAAATAAGTTGATTTGTGATCGAAAAATAATTTGTGACCAATTCATTTGATAATTTGTGACCAAACGGTATAGAATTACGACTTTAATATATTTAATTAATAAAATATGTATTCAATTAATTATTTCATAAATAAAATTTAATTAATATCCAAGTTTTGAAATTTTAAACATTATTTCTTTGTTTTGAAATGGATTATACTTGATATTCATTTCCAATAATTTTATTGTTTAGTTGAAATGCCACTCTCTTCCAGCTACTGCTATCGACTATCCTAACACTATCAATCATTGTTGTGCACCAAATAAAAAAATTCTAGCTCCACGCGGATTATCATAATCACCATTTACCATTGTTGGGCCCCAAATAAAAAATTATAGCAATTACAATAATTTGAAAAGATTTTACTTCAAACATCACCTTTATAATCTAATACTCAATTCATTCCTATTATTAGTTATTGGGAAATTTGCAGTAGATGTTCTAAACCTTTCAAAACATTACATATTAGACCCAAACCTTTTAATCGTAGCAAATTCATCACAAACCTTTCAAAAATGTGTAATAGGACATCAAAATCATTAGTTGATCAAAAGTCAAATGTTTAGATCAATTATAAAATGGCAAAATAGTCTTTTAATTTTTAATTAATTAAAACAAGGAAAATTTGCATTAGAGGCCCCAAACCCTTCCAAAATGTGCACACGATCCCAAACGTTTCACAAATGTGCGATGACATGACCTCTTATCAATTTTCATTCATAACTATGTCAATTGACAAAAGATATTCATCTTCCCCACTGCTTTGGTTGGTGAAGGCCAGTAGGCCACCTACCAATGGGATGGGTTAGGTGATTAGGCTTAGGGGTTAGATGGATTGAGGAAGATGAATGTTTTTAATTTTATTTTTTTTATTGAAAATTTGTGATTCTTATATATGTAGTTAAAATTAATTATTGATTTTAATTTTAATTCGTATCAAACATGAGCTTAATATTTAATAATATCTTTTGACATGTATTTAAACATTACCATTAAAGATACTTTCAACTTTGTAATTAGGGCCTGCTTGATGTACAGGGCTCAACCCCCCACCTATCACAGAGCATCGCTCGGCGCCCCTATATCCAGGCTCTGTACAAGGGGCCTTATCCATGTAATTATTATCAATGCATATTTGAAAAATTCAATTCACTTGATTTGACATTTAGCTTCTGATTGACACCAATTTTTTAGGAATTGATTTCATGAAAGTGGTTTTTTTTTTTCTAAAAATGTGAGGTAGGAATTTATTTTCTTTCTTGAATTTAGATGCAAAATTATTTTATTAAGAGAACTTATGACCAAAATTGAATTTTGAGAAAGATTAAAGAATAAGATTCAAACAGGAGCTAAATTATATTCATCAAGTATAAATGAAAAAACATTCATCTTCGTGCATGTATTCCATTAATTCTAAATTAATTTAACACTCTAATTAACATTCATGTTCAAGTATACATTTCGCAATTAATGTCCATGTATACTAATTAACATTCATCTTCACTTATTTGCATCTCATTCATATTCAATTATGTATTTGTGTTATTAATTCCAATTTTAAATTAATTAAAACTCTCATTCAAATATGCATTTCACGATTCATGTTCATCTATCTAATTAACATTCAACTTTCACTCATATTCAATTATTGACTTGTAAGTAAGTTAATGTTCATTTTTCAACACAGATTTAGAATAATGATTGTAGTATGTACACAACCCAAACTCTTCAAATAATATTTTGAAAAATGCTTGTTGTACAAATTTTTTTATAAAATGATGAAGTGATGATAAATTAAATTAAAACTGTAAAATCTCTTCACCACTTAAAACGGTTGCTTTTATGTAATGTGTATTAATGACAAAAAAGAAATTGGAAGAATTTTTTTTATTTGGTTGGTGAGATTTTGACTCAATCAAATCTCGTTTCATCATATGTTGATAAATAAATCTATAAGTTGTAATGTATAATTACCTCAATCATAATATTTTTAGTAATCAAGCCCTATCTTTTTTATTACTGTCCAAAAGATGTAGATCAAGTGTCAGGGTTCAAGTTTTACCATGATAAAATACAAAAAAGTTTTTAATACAACTTAAGATCCCTTTGAGAAGGCTGTGGTCTTCAGTGTTTTAAACAATAGAATTCAAGAGACAACATAAAAAGAGACAAAAAGGATAATGTTGATGACTTGTGGCTGCATCATTCATCAACTATACTATGATAAGACTTCAGTATTTTTTAGGTCACTATTATATTAAAGTAGTATACATGTGATGAAGGAACCTAACATATCATATAACAATTTCATTTTACCACACAGACTCGTATCTATACAATCGAATAAAATCCAACAACTCTCTTGTCAATATACTTGAAAGCAGCAAACACCAGAGCTAGGAAAGCAGAATTATGAACACGATTAACAATACAACGGAGCACGCCATAGCCTGCAAAACCAAGCCAGTTCTGCGTAAACATCCATCTCAGGGAAATTAAAACTCGGTTTTTCCAACCTTGGCAAGATATAGCTAAGGTTGTGGGCAGTTGCTGTTTCTCTTTTTCATTTTTATTTATGTATTTGAGAGATGGAGATGGCCAGATGGGCCAACGTGAATAACTGACCTTTATCTGAAAAACTAACTGTCTTCTACATGCCTAATTCCACAAAGAATGGGGGACCTAAAAGCCTCAAAATTTTGAACAGAGACTCGAGTGATATAATTCACAGAGGTTGAAGGCACGAGCTGTAAATTCATGCTTTTGACAACTTGGAAAGTGAATACTTACAGCAATTGCAGAAGCAGCAAGCCCAGCTCGTTCCCTGGGATCCTTACGGTAGTAGTTCCCAAAATAAAGGATAGTAGCATAGTACCACATCAGAGGGCACAAAAAACCCAACAGAAAACTGAAACAGGATACAACCATTATATCAGAAGGAACCTGGAAAAGGAAGCATACGAAAGAATACTTACGAGAACCATCCTATTCCACAGCCAAAGCAAGGAAGAGGTCTGTCGTATGTTCCCAGTAGGGATTCCTCCTCATCTCTAATCGGAGTATACTTTTCCTTTTCATGGTCTGAAGAATCAACTCTTTGTCCTATTATTGTCGCAAGATTATATGTCAAAAGTTGAGCATTGAATAGGAGTCAATCATGACATCATCTGTAAATACTAAATACACATGTGAAAGAAGACTTTTGCATAAAACTAGATGTCCAACCAGACCATTGTGAGAACATTTGCTCAAAATGTTGCAAGCAGTAACTTAAAGGTGAAAAGTCAAAATGGACAGAAGCAGAGGAACCAAATTGAGAACGAGAGTGTAATTAAACAAGTAAAAGAGATAAGCTCATCCAAACTAGAAGGGTTGTTCAAATCAAGTCTAAGTGTAGATAACAAGTGGAAAAGATGCAGAAATTGCTTAATCTATGTTCTTATTGCAAAAAATTCAAAGGTTTTGGTAATTGAAGGCAAAATGGTATACAATTCAAAGCTATCGAGTGAATGTGACTCGTTCATACTTAATACACCGCAAGTTAGAATCTGAAAATATGGAGATCAATGCATCATACAATTTCACTGCTCATGTAACACGTGGACTTTGGTCCTTGGTTATGGCAATTTGTAAGTCAATTTTGACTACATGAAGGTATATACACTGCATCGGAAACTACTTTATATAATGTACTGTATCGCAAATGAGAATAACTACCTTTAAACATTGAAAAATATCGAGCTGATGGTCTCAAAAGATCAAGACGCTTAGCTGAAACTGATTTAACCAGTTCAAAGCCCTTTCTATCCTTTCCCTCCTCAACAGTAGAATCTGTAATGCCAAGAAGTTCCACTTTGTAGAATTAGGAGGCAGTGTTTTTAATTTTGATTTTTTTTCGCACTAACTCTGTATACATAACTTGTCTCACTATGAAAACTACAAGAACTATTTCAGAGCATCAGTGACTTTTCAGCTGGTGTCTCCCAACTACCCCAGCACAAGAAAACTGAATCTTTTCTCTTTTTTTCTAATTTCAAAATACCATGATATCTCTCTTTCCATACTATGTGGTTTATATGGTTAATGGTGAATATATAGAGGTAACAAAGCTAACCAGATGGTAAATTACTTGAGTATATTGAGATTTAAAATAACAGAGTTCTGAAAAGATAAAGAAGAGAAAATTTGTGTTTATTGCAACCCTTTAATTGCCTTTCTCTACATTATTAGTTTTGTCTAGCACAGAGGTAACCAAAGTTCTCTACACAAAATGCAGGACATAGTGATTGCATTCGATATTGACAAGCAACTCTTGGAAATCAACTTCACCACCAATAGGTACAAAATTCAGACTATAAGCATATTTTAAAATTAATTGAGCTAAAAAAATTTCAATTTTAAAATATTAATTTCGTATATTACTTATTAAGCTAAGGTCACAATGAAACTCAAGCTGATAATCTGACCCACAAACAAGTTCCATATCAAGTGTGAAATCATATTTACAATTAACCAAAGGAAAAGCAAAACTCATGTTACTTACTCTGATCCATGATCACTCTGATGGAGCTAATAAGTCTCTTATGTCCAGAGATGCTCCCTTCCACTGTGACTACAACAAGCCTACCTGCTTTGCAAATAAAAAAAAGAACACCGAATTTAGATTATTGTCGCTATGCCAAATTTATTTGAGACCAATTTTCATTACTTTAAATGGATACTCTAAAATGCAAGAATCTAATATTGTCAAAAACTCAGAACATGGTAATCAGAACAAAACTATGAGTCTTAGAATTCATCTTATGTCATTGTGGGAATAATTTTGTTTCTTCTTCTTCGTGTATGGACGAGTGATTTAGGGTACTATGTAGACATAAATTCTTGATCAGGTTAATGGAGTTTATCTTTCTATTTTCTACACATTAAGGGTCCGTTTGTTGTATACACAAGAGATAGAATTATTGGGTCCACACTAGAGATAGAAATTCAAAATTGATGGCTTGATTTGATGGATAGGTCATATTTTTCATTTTTATGGATGAAAAATGAGAACCAAAAACAGGGGCTAACTGTTATACAAAAATCTTGAAACTGTCACCTAAATAATCTCGACCAGCAAAATAGAGTATTACCCTAAACTAATGCCAGGGTAATACCCACAAAATAAATCCTTATATCCCTGAATTCATCATTCATAAAGCAAACAACGTCCTATTAAAAATCAAAAAATTGAAACAAAGGCATAAATCCCAGAAGAAGAAACAAATAAAATTCAAATGTAATCGAATAAACCGGACAAGATTAATGCAAAATGACTAAAAATTAATGAAAGATACCTTTACCTCTGGAAAAGGAAAAACTGGGAATTGATTTGTGGAAAATGAATTATGGTACCAGAAAACAAATTTAAGAGGCAAAGAGAAGTAGAAAAGACGAAAGAAAGGTCTATGTAAAATTAAAAGAATTAATTACAATATAAGCAAACGTCAATTCTGAAGAATCAATCAAAATCGATCTACCCACCGGGTGACAACAGAGTAATTTAATTCTATTATCTTATATTATGGGATTAAATTTCATCTATTATCTTATGTTATGGGATTAAATTTTAAATGAGAGTAAAAGCCTTTTTTCCCCTTTATTGTGGCTCAACGTAGTAATTTATAGTAACGTGATAATTTATGTTTTCAAGTTTAGTACGATGTGAGCACATAGCATTTTATTTAAACTAAACCACAAAAGGTTGAAACCCAATCTCAAGAAATAAGGAAGCTTCTTAAGTACAAGTAGTTTTACATCTTCATTAACGTATCTATTTCATAGTCTCTCTTCGAGACCATGTCGATTGTAATGATTTCGGATTGAAGTTTACACAAGAAGGAAATTTGCTACTTTTGTAACGTTATATTTACATCCGTCGTTTCACCTAAAAGGGTTACAATTTTACGTAATCTACAAATTTCATCCATGACCTTTTGTTTTTGGATTAATTTTAAATAGTAATTTTTTTTTATTGCCACACGACACTATAATTTTATAGTAATGCAACAACTCATATTTTTGAGTTTTAACACGATGTGAGTGCTTGGTGAGAAAGGTTCAAAATCAATCTCAAGGAAAGTGAAGCTTCGCAAAGTCTCTTTAAATTTATTCAAGTGTGCAACCTTACAAACATATTATCTCACTGAGCTTCTCTTTGAGATAGAGTCAAATTGTAACACCTTCTGTATGAGTCGAGATGCACCCGACAACAACTGACTTTGCTAATGTAGTGTCATTATAGTTACAATTACCGTTCACTGGAACTTCAATGTCAATTCTCTTGTCATCATGTCAACAACTTCCTTGACGATACTAGACATATCAGTCCTCATACATGATCTTACGACTTTGACGATATATGTATTTTTGATAAACAGTTGTCCGAGCCTGATCATTTTGACCCCTTACAAGAGGAGGTACACCTTTCAAAGTTACCGAGAGTCGGGGAGATGAAAAACATAAACCAATTTAGTGTAGCTAGATAATAAAAGTTAAAAATATTGCACTACTGGACTTTTTGACACCACATTTTGAAGCTGAGTTTTGAACTAGATCGGCTGACAATTACTCATTTAGATGGCTGGAGGGGGACTAATTTTTGAATTGGCTCATGACTCGGAGCCGAGTAATCCAGCTAGCCTTGCATCCTCTTGGAACGTAAACTGAACTTTCTAAAAAGGTTTGAAAGGCAGATAAACCTCTTATTTATCCATAACAGAAGAGAAAACTGAAGTAGTTAATAGAATTGAAGTAGTGTTTTATTGTGTTTCAGCATAATTTGCTTTACACCAGTTCGCCTATGCACTCATCTCCAGTCATCATGATCCATCAGTCCTATTGTCGTCGCCACCATCAGGTTCTTCCGTCGAATATCCCCCACAAATTGACCATCTGAAGCCAGCCACCATACCTGCTACATTCTTCTCTGATCAGACATTCTATTGTTATCTTGCCCATGCCTCCTGTATCGTGAACCTCTTCTCTGCGCCGCCACATTGTCGACTGTGAAAGGTGTTAGAAAATATTGAGAATATAGCAATGAAACAAAAAGAAAAGAAGGTGAATAAAGAAATGGAAACAAGACTTGATCGCGATGTAAGAATCGTTGTCCTCAAACGATATTTGTCTCCTCCACCCAAACTTTTTAGGATTAAATGGCAAATAGTTTATAGGATTTCTAGCCTAGAAATGAAGAACACCAAAAGCTTTAGAGACCGTTCTCTTCGTGTTACAGTTTTGTGTTTTGAGTTTTGAATTTGTTTTGTGTTTTCTGTTTAGAGTGTCTGTTTTGAAATTTCTGAAAATGCGTTCTTTTTGCCATTCTGAAAAACTGTTTCCGAAAACATAAAAATGGAAAACGCGTTTACTTCGAACTTTTGAGAATATTTT
>CAIGRN010099380.1:4487-40865 GCA_903798345.1 Fraxinus anomala
GGTTTCTGATATATGAGTTGTAAAGAATTGTTTTTGCCCATTTTATTTTACCACTTGATATAAATTGCTATTTAAATAATAAAATGTTGAATAATTGATTTTAAAATGCTATTTTAAATAATATTTTTTTAATGTAGTATATGAATCTATTTATTTATTTATTATTTTTATTTCGGATCAACCCTGGTTAGACCTCGGTTCGACCATTTGACTCTTGACCCTTTAACTTTTTCGGGTCGATCATCCGTTAGATTTACAAGACATTGGTGAATAATCAAATTTCTCTAATACTTAATCCCATATTCTTCATGCTTTAAGATTTTCATCTTCATGCTATTTGACAAAAAGCAATTGCAGATAAAACGAGAGTTGCATAATTAATGACTAATGATATAATTAGAGTCGGTTCAACTTCTAAGAAAATGAAATCGTTGCCTAAGACCTCACATTTAGGTAAAACTTCCAAATTTAGCCCATGTTTGACAATCATTATTTGGGTAAAATGAAATTTTGAATAATAATTTTTTTTAAAATGTAGGAAAAAGTTTTGGGTTTACGTACTGTTGACCTCGAAAAATGGTTCTAATGCATGGCCAACAGATGAAGTCTCCACGCAAGCTATTAAAGTCTCCACGTAAGCTCTTCCCTGCACGCGTAGACAAACCGTTAGCTACTCGTGGCCTTTCCTGATGGGGGTAGAAACGACCGCGAGCACTCTGACGATCAAGTTAGTAGGTGGAAATAATGAGGTCCGACGGTTGTAGAGTGCCACCGGAAGTTTTTATGATGTGTATGTAAAAATGCTCTTTTTTTCTTGAAGAATCTAAAATTAGGATTCGGATCCTTTTCTTACCTTAGGACATGCATATTTATACTATAAGGGCGAGGAGGAGAACCGTTGGATGAGAAGACACGTGGCTTTAGATCCCAGACGGGCGATCCTCTCCTAGGTATCAATCTTTCAATCCGTAGGTTGGCGGGTATTAAATACTTTCTGACACAACAGCTGAATTGACCATTTGTAGCCTACCTCACGTCCCATCAATCAGTCAGTAACGACATTAGATAGATTTTCAAAGATCTTAGTTGAGGCGTGGTGGGTCAGACTGTGGAGCGCGGTGAATGCGGAGCGCGGGCCGTTGCATCCGCCGTGCAAGGGGATGAGTTCGGTTCCGTGGGTTGGTGGAGAATCAACGTCCCAGTTCGGGATTCATGAATTCAGCTCATCCATTATGGAATCTCCTCGTCTGCCACGTGGCGTGACCAAATCAAGTCGGCTAACACGTGGCAGATGAGGTGGCTGACAGGATGGAGGGTTTCAAAAAACTCGTAGCGACAGAAACGAGGACAGAGAGAGATTTCGAACTGGACAACGGCCCAGAAGAGACCTGTCCGCCGCTAATGATCAGCCGATTCGAGAAATTGACACTATCATTGGAGGGCCACACGTAGGAGGCAATTCTAGGAATGCGCAGAAGAATTATGCTAGAGAGGCCAAAGATCCGCCCATGGCCAGCTATATTGTGAATCAATCCCAGGGAACGAGGTTAGTAGAACCTATAACATGCACTATCCCCATTGCGATACGCTAGTGGTAAGAGTCGTAGTCTCTTGTAACGGATTGAAACGCATGTTGGTAGATAACGGGAGTTCGGTCAATATCATGTTCGGTTCAACTTATGACAAAATGACAATGGACCACAAGCTAACCCCGTCAACCTCCCACCTGTTCAGATTTATCGGAGACAACATTATCCCTAGGGAAAAAACTACCCTAGCTGTCGAAATGGGAATCGCACCCCAGGTGGCTCACCACTTCATGGAGTTCCTAGTAGTGGATCGCAGGTCAGCTTATCATGGAGTTTTAGGAAGGCCTGCCCTAAAAGAATTATGGGCTGCCACCTCTATACATCACTTGTGCATGAAGTTCCCCATCGAACGAGGAATAGCCACTGTCCGAGATGATCAGATGGGCTCCAGGGAATGTTATCTCAACTCCCTGAGAAAAGGTGAGCCATGACGGGTTAACATGGTGCTCTTCAAAACTAAAGTAGGAGAAGACCATATGCAAGATATTGTAATGGCAAAGGTTGCAGCAAAGGGCAAACCTGAAAAGGCGGCCCTAGATGAATTGGACCCCCGAATCATCGAGTCAGAATAACAAACTGCCCCAATGGAAGAACTAGAGAATTTTCCAATAGATCCTCAGGATACTTCCAAAGTCCTTCAAGTAGGAAAGGACCTGGGAGAAGACATAAAGGAAGAACTGAAAAGCTTCTTGCGTAAAAACTCAAATATTTTCGCATGGAAACATGGAGACATGATTAGGATAGACCTAAAGATTAGTAACCACCACCTGCAGATCGACCCAAGCCAAACCCCAACATAGGCAAAAGAGGAGAGCCATAAACACAGAAAAGTATGAAGCCCTGAAAGAGGAAGTGGAGAAATTAATCAGCAATGGCTTCATCAGGGAAGCCGTCTATCCGAAATTGATATCCAACCTAGTGCATGTAAAGAAACACAACGGTAAGTGGAGAATATGCATTGACTTCTCCAATCTCAACTAAGTTTGCCCAAATGATAATTTCCCCCTTCCTCGGATAGACCAACTGGTCGACTCAACAATAGGGAATGAACTACTGAGTTTCATGGATGCCTATTTTGGCTACAACCAAATTCCAATGCACCCTGGGGATGAAGACAGCACTTCCTTCATCACGGATAGAGGATTGTATGTTACAAGGTGATGCATTTCGGGTTGAAAAACATCGGAGCCACCTACCAGAGATTGGTAAACAAGATGTTTGCAAATCAGTTCGAAAAAACAATGGAAGTTTATGTTGAAGATATGCTCGTTAAGAGCTTCCGAGCTGAAGATCGCGTGAGAAACCTGGACGAGGCCTTCCAGGCTCTAAAGAAGTACTGGATGAGATTAAATCCTCTCAAGTGTGCATTTAGCGTAGCATCCGATAATTTCATGGGATATATTGTAAATAAAAGAGGGATCAAAGTGAATCCTGAGAAGATCAGGGCTCTGGTCGAAATGAGGTCACCCCAGAAACCAAAAGTCACCGGAAGGGTTGCCGCACTCAATCACTTCATATCTAAAGCCACTGAAAAGTGCCTTCCCTTCTTCAAAATTCTCAAATGGGGAAAGAGGTTCCAATGGACCCCGGAGTGTGAAGAGGCGTTCCAGGTATTGAAAAATCACCTCGGACAAGCTCCCCTCATGTCCAAACCAAAGGCGAATGAACCATTGTTCCTTTACCTTACTGTGTCTAAAGACACTGTCGGTTCGATTTTCATAAGAAAAGAGGGGACACAGTAGTTCCCCATCTATTATATAAATAAATCCATATTGCCAACGAAAATGCATTACTCAGATATGTAGAAGCTCGCTCTCTCCTTAATCATTGCATCTCGAAAGTTGAGACCCTATTTTCAGGCCCATAGCATCCATGTGCTAACGAAATTTTCCTTAAAACAAGTCCTCTAGAAACCGGACGCTTCAGGGAGACTGTTGAAATGGAAAGTGGAGCTCAGTGAGTTCGACATATCGTATAAACCCAGGGCCGCAGTCAAGGGTCGGGCCCGGCTGACTTTGTTGCTGAATTTGCCAAAACCCTATAAATTGAGGTAAACATGGAGCCAACAGAGCCACCCACCTGGAACCTTTTTGTAGACGGGTCGTCTAGAGAAACGGGCTCAGGAGTAGGGGTAGTCCTGGAGAGCGCAGAGGGCCACAAACTTAACTGTGCAGTGAGGCTTGGATTCAAAGCATCTAACAATGTAGCTGAATATGAGGCACTCCTAGAGGTATTTGCCTGGCTAAAGAGTTACATGCTAATAGGCTGGCCATCAACAGTGACTCACAACTGGTAGTGAACCAAGTAAATGGCAATTTTGTGGCTAGAGATAAGCACATGACCGCCTACCTGAAGCTAGTCATAGAACTCCTTCCCCACTTCGAAAAGTTTGAGTTAATGCAAATACCTCGCCTAGAGAATTCTCATGCTGATGCTTTGTCAAAGCTGGCCAGTAGTAAGGATTCCGAGCTTCTTATAATAGTCCCCGCGGAACACCTGGCCGAATCGTCCATCGTAAGTAAGGAAGAAGTAATGTGAAAAGAAGGCACCCCTATGTGGATGCAACCCATCATCGGTTATCTCAAAGAACAAGCTATACAGAATGACGAAGTCGAAGCTCGACGACTTCGAAGAAGAGCTGCGTACTTCGTCCTTATAGATGACGTGATGTATAAGAGGGGATTCTCACTACCCCTCATCAGATGCACAGGAGGAGAAGAGGCAAATCATATTTTGAGGAAAATTCATGAGGGGGCATGCGGAAATCACTCAGGAGGGCCAACTCTAGCCCACAAAGTGCTCAGACAGGGATATTACTGGCCTATCCTGAAAGAGGATTTGGCATGGTAGGCATCTTCCAGATGTTTTCCCCCGGCCTAATGGCCCTACCAATCTCATCCGAAGACACGACTATGGGGTCTCTCAACTCAGAACTCTCAACCTTTTTCACGCCACTCGTCGAAGCACTCCCTGACATCTCAGAAGCCATCTACCCAGAAATTAGAAGAAGAAGAGGAAAAAAGACTTAAAACTTATAGATGACAGGCCGCTGGAACTTTCAAACACCGCCGAAGTTGCTTTAGTCACCAGAAACAGAGAACGGAGAGCAAATGTCTCGTATAAGAATTTTGCGAAGGTAAAAATGGCAAATGGGAGAGTTTGGGCTTTATATAGGCGTTCCCAAGTTTACCACAGCCGTCAAATCATGGCCAATCACATCTGAACCATCCAAAGTCATGGCTCATCAACGTCGTTGAAACGAAAAGTCATGCGAATCTAGTTCAACGAACTAGATTTGGCCTTGTGCTCCACGCACCAACGCAGACGCGTCGCCTTGAATCTACGCAGTCGTTTCCATGTTTACCATTTATGGTCATAGAGGCGTGCCTTGGAAGCAAGCAGCGTCCCTCATGATTACCTTGAAAAGGTGCGAAAGCTTTCAAATCATTTACACACAAACCAAGAATGTCCCATCAGATGGGTTATATCACCTCGCCTCAAGCAAGGACTTCGGTTGCAACAGCTTTCTTCAAAGCCGCCAACGCATATCACCTTGTCTCAAGCTGGGACTTCAGTTGCAACAGCTTTCCTCAAAGCTGCCAACGCAATCGCCTCGTCTCAAGCTAGGACTTCGGTTGCGACAGCTTTCCTCAAAGCTGACAGCTCATATCGCCTCGTCTCAAGCTAGGACTTCAGTTGCAACAGCTTTCCTCAAACCTACCAACTCATATCGCCACTTCTTAAGCTGGGACTTCGGTTGCAACAGCTTTCCTCAAAACTACCAACGTATATCGTCTCGTCTCAAGCTGGGACTTCGGTTGCAGCAGCTTTCCTCAAAGCTTGCAGCTCATATCGCCTCGTCTCAAACTGGGACTTCGGTTGCAACAGCTTTCCTCAAAGCTGCCACTCATATCGCCTGGTCTCAAGCTGGGACTTCAGTTGCAATAGCTTTCCTCAAAGCTGCCAACGTATATCAGTTCTTCTCAAACTGGGACTTCGATTGCAACAGCTTTCCTCAAAGCTGCCAACACGTATCGCCTCGTCTCAAAATGGGAATTCAGTTGCGACAGTCCTTCCCCTCAAAACCCCACTTATCACTTCGTCCTGAATGCATCAATAACTGCATCTGCAAAGTCCATGCATTATATGAATATCCATACACGGAATTGGGGGACTGTTGTTACGGGTTTTCTGAAACTCTCCATCCTGTCAGCCACCTCATCCGCACGTGTTAGCCGACCTGATTTGGTCACGCCACGTGACGGACGAGGAGATTCCATAATGGACGAGCTGAATTCATGAATCCCGAACTGGGACGTTGATTTCCCACCAACCCACGGAACAGAACTCATCCCCCTGCACGGTGGATGCAAAGGCCCTCACTCCGCATTCACCACCCTCCATAGTCCGACCCACCACACCTCAACCAAGATCTTTGGAAATCTATCTATTTAATGCCCGCCAACCTACGGATTGACACCTAGGAGATGATCGCCCGTCTGGGATCTGAAGCCACGTGTCCCCATATCCAACGGTTCTCCTCCTCACCCTTGTAGTATAAATATGCATGCCCTAAGGTAAGAAAGGGATCTGAATCCTAATTTTAGGTTCCTCAACTCTAAAAGGAAAAAAAGAGCATTTTTACATACATATCATAAAAACTTCCGGTGGCACTCTGCAACCGCCGGACCTTATTATTTCCACATACTAACTTGACCGTCGGAGTGCTCGCGGCCGCTTCCACCCCCATCAGGAAAGGCCACGAATAGCTAACGGTTTGTCTACGCACGCATGGAAGAGCTTACGTGGAGACTTTAATAGTTTGTGTGGAAACTTCATCTGTTGTCCACGTATTAGGATTATTTTTCGAGGTCAACAAATGTCATAAAGTTTTTCAATAGTGAAATAAACAATTAGAAAAATAACTTATCCAACATTTAATATTATAATTAAAAATTAAATAATTATCTTACATTAACTGACATAATATTTCATCAGTAACTTGCTAAAAATAAAATTATTGAGATCATTTGCTCTTATTAAACCAGCCTTTAAGTGGGAAAAATAGTTAGGTAACTAAGTTTTAGAGTATTTAAGAAACTTTGAGCATTTAATTATAATAAATTTATTAAATACAGAAATTAAAGAAAGTGTAAGAACATTCATTAAATACAACAGAAAATATGAATAACTTCACAATGAAGCTTTACCACACACCTTTACCAGTATGAAAATGATGCTTAAGGCAATGTGATAAAGGATAAAGGAGAAATGGATAGGTGACTAAGTAGGTATTAATTAATATTATATTATTCCATCCAATTCTTTGCTTTTCATATATTTACTTTGTAAAGTACTTACTAGGGATTAGGCAGAAAAGTTGACAATTTAAGCTATTTTTAATAATAAGTTGACCTTTTTAACCTTTTTTTCAATAACTTAGAATAAAACAGTCATCTTATATTCAGTCATTTATTCCATTAGTTTTTAAATAGATAAAGTGAAAAAAAGTTAAATTGTAATACGCTAGGAAACTCCCTTGGCATCTAACTAAAGAAAGAAAAGGATAGAAGACTTCATATAGAAGTTAATTAACCCATGTCCATTAGGAGTTACAATTTTAAAAAAAAAACAATGACTTCATACATGATACAATATTATAGGCCTATTTGGCAAGGCTTATATTTTTGAACGAGTCACCATGGACCAACATTCTTTAAAGGTTCTTCTAATAAAAAAAAAACACTTTGAAAAGTATTCAAATAGGTTCAAATGAAACTTTTTAATTTTAGAAGTAACTTTTAATTTTTTAAAAGTCCTGTTAAATGGACTATAAGATTGATCACTCTTTTCTCTCGGTGGAGGGGGTTCCTTTTTGTCCTTTCTTTTAGATTAGAAAATAAAAAAGACTATATGCTAAGGGCATATACAAGATGGTCCCAATACTAAATCTTGTTTGGTGGGAATTAAAATCAAAATTTTTAGTAAATTTTGTTAAAAATTAAGAAAATGTGTGTTTGAAAAGTTTTGGAACCCATAAAATATACTGTTAAAATTGATCGTTGATTTTGATATAAATTAAAATCTAAATTTTAATTACTACCAAACATGGGTTAAATCTTTTTCTTAATAAAAAAATTGTACTTTACTTTCCATCATAATTGTTCATACATTGTGCATATATTTGATAAAGACATAGTTAATTAAATAACAACATATTAAGAGTGTGTTTGGTGGTGATTAAAATTAGATTTTTAGTGGATTGTGGTAGAAGTTTTTGAAATATGTGATTAAAAATATATGAGATTCATGAAAAATGTGGTTAATATTAATTGTTTGATTTTGACTTAGACTTAAATTAAAATCTGATATAAAACAAGGCCTGAGAATCAACGTGTTACATGTGAGCTTTACCAGCATGATGTCCAATGATTATTCTTTTTCCCTCTATTTTTCAAATGGCCATCGAAATTTTTTTTATGCCCTTCATCACTTCTGTTAGAAGCTTGATTAGACAGGAGTAGGGTCTTTACTTTTTATGATATAAAGCATTTTCGCACTTGAACTTAATTAATTAGATTAATTTTGATTTTTAATTATATGGGCACATAATTCTTAGTAGTGTCCACTCATATCAAAATGTAACTTATTTAATTAATGACATTACATTTTGCTAATACAGAAAAAATTTCTAAGTGTAGTAAATAAACCCAATCATCCAAAATATAACTACAAAATGCAACCAATGGGAGAATAATAAGATAATTAAACCAATCATCTTAACAATATTGAGAAAGATACTTTACATTTTATATTCATATTTGTAAATGTATATTATATATTATCATTTAAATTAACTAAATTATAATCAATGGAGGAGAAGAACTATAAGAATAAATAATTAAATAAGTAAAGTTTTATATCACTCTCTCTTTTTCATTTATATAAGTCCATAAAATATACTTTAATTAGTATGATTTGACTCATTAAGATATATTTATAATACATTTGTGTACGAATTGAAAAAATAATTTCAATTAACAATTTGTCTATACCGAAAGTGAAAAAGTTAGTACTCGTTCACATTTTCTTTCAGAAGTCATAAATAAATTAATTTTTTTGAACAAAATATAAAAGTATGATACCAAAAAAATAATAATTAAATAGTGGATGACAGAGCCTCAATAATTAGAAATTGAGTCGAACATATGCTTTAAATGTCATTTTTAAAGAAGATATTAACCTTTAATGAGAAAAAGGAAGATTTTAGCTCCACCTGAATTTTGGCACTACATATGTGAAAATGGAAGTTTGCCTTTCCCACTAAAATATATGGTTGGGCATACTAAAGTATAAAGGGAGCCCAAACTTTTTATTCCATATAATTGTGATTAAATCAAGAGGGTTGTTACTATATGATTCATTGAACTATATGCTCCTTAGATTCTTTAAATAATTAAATGCTTTAAAAGGGAATTAAAGGTGTTAAACAGCTGTGTCGGCAACATTTTGTCAGCTTGAACTCGATCAGGACAAGCATATAATTGATACACAATCAAATAATATAGAAATAGTAGCAATCGAATAAATGATTGGTGTCTGTCCGCCAAGGTCACGAGTGTTGAAACTTTGGCCAATTACCCCGGGCATATCAAGCATGCCCATAGTACGACCTTTACTGGGTTGGGCTGCGGCTAGCTTGGACGATCCAACCTATTTATTGTGGATTTGATATAGTTATTACTCGTTGAAAAGTAAATGTGTAACTCAATAAAAATAAATTTTGGGCCTAATTAGATCAATGGAGCCTGTTTTACGAACTGAAGGCCCAATAGTACCAATCTTTTGGAGGATCTTTTGTGTTTGCTCCAAGAAAATTTCTTGGAAACAATTGACATAAATAGCAGTTAATGCCTAATGGGGAGGAAAAGGGATTTGTACTCTTATGTATACTAGTCAATTTCTTATTGCATGACACCGACTAAATGAAATAAAAATTATAAGTAACATAAATGAATGCAGAAAAAAACGGACTAACAGCAAATTCAATTAAAGTGATGCTGCAAATTCAATTGATCTCATATAAAAAATTGAATATCATATAGTTATAAAACCATAATTGAAAGCATATAATTCCAATTCAAAAGTGATTACTGCAAATTACCTGAATGAAAGAGGTGCAAGAAAACCCTAGGAGGAGATGAAATTTTTTTTTTTTTTTTACGTGTAAGTTTTTTTTTACATATTAAGCCAGCTTTAAAAAAAAAATTATTTCGATCCTGAATCTATCTCTGTTCAAAGATTCGTATAAAATACAAATAAAGAAAATAAGGAGAGACTCGTTATAGTCACACTATTAAAAACAATAATGAAAACATTATGACAATCTTTCAATATCTTTTAAGTTACAACATATAGAAAACCATATACAAAGTCAACCTTACAGCTTAAGGATTAAGGAACTTATCGAACCAATCACTGGCTCTTTGGACCATCAAAGGTGTCATCTGATGCCCAATTCCTGGTTCTGCTACCACCTGAAAACAAAGATTACGGGTAAAAACCAAAAATAAAATAAAGAAATGAACTTACCAAACCAAACATTGGCTAATAATCAGTCACACTGTGGGAGCTAGCATTTGAACGTGCTGCTATTGGAAACAAAGCAAATTTTTTTTTTTATTATTTTAATTGCGATTCATTTCAAATTCATTTAAAATGTCTAAGTTGTTTCTATGCTTACTAGCCGAAATAGAAACAACCCCCGACTTCTCGTTGTTGATTTTTTACAACATGATGAGGTTTTTATACATATGTGTGTGAGCACGTGTTTGTGTTAACTCTTATTGTCTTTCTTTTCTTTTTGGTTAGGGGGACAAAAAGCGTTGATTCCTACCTCGAAATTGTCAAGACAATTGGAATCTTCGCAAGCTTTTCTGGCTCTTGATTCTGGGAGTTTCAAGCCATCAATTGGACAACGAGGATCTTCTTTGCCTAAAATTTCCAGATATTCATGTCAATGCAAATGCCTTATTTCTTTAGGAGAAAAACATAATTGATTAAACATGAATACCATTTAAAACCAGTAGAGGGCGTGGAGCAATGGCCGGAATTGTGTAAGGCGAATCAAACTGAGAGGCCAAACCAGGAGCTATTCTGTCCCAGACCTGTTGACAATTGTAGTATCATAAGGAGTTCAACATTCAGAGTACATAACGGATTAAGCTACATCTAATATAAGGGTGGTGTCAAAACGTGGCAGCCCGGCCCAAGCATTTAACACTGACCTTCTCCACTACTTCTTTATCAATGGAGCTCTTGCCTAAATCAATGCGTGCTTCTGGAAACGAAGAGAAGTAGAGCAACATTCACATGTTCATAAGTCGAGAAATGCTTTTCAAGAATAATTTATACTTAGTGATAATTAGAATATGTGCAAGAAGTTACAAAAAATCCTTTCAGGCTTCCCTGCGTATCACCTTCAAATACAGCCTTGATGCTGTCAACTCGAGCTTGCCACTTGTCATGTTCAATTGCCCATCGAAATCCCTAACAAATTGTCAACATTTAGATTGTAAGATTATTGTTCACCTAACTGATCCAGAAGTTCAAAGACCTACCTGAACACCAATTATAGGGACAACCACTGCATAGCGAGTATCAGCAGAAGCAGCAAACCATGCATGCATTCCTGCGTGATGGAATTGCATTGTGAGCTTTGCAACTTGAAGAAAGATTGATATTTAAATGTAGATATCTTCCACTAAATTCTAACAACCTCCAAGTGATTCTCCAGTAATTCCTATTCTAGATGGGTCTACATCCTCCCTTTGCGTAAGATAGTCCGCCAATTTTATCAAGTCCCACACCTGCAAAATTCGATTTTTGCATATTTTTAGATGGAAAATACGATTTTTTTGAAAATCGTATAGCTTCATGGTCCACACTGTAAGAAAAATGAGTCTCGACAGACTACAATTAATATAAAAAATAAATTTAAATTGTCAATAGACTTGTCCTATCCACTAAGAACTGTCTTTAACAAATACAGGATATGGCACCATTACCGTGTCAAATATGAACGGCATCGTATTGCCTTTCTTCCATGATGACACCAGAGCCTGCATATCGACGAAGAAAGTAAAAAAACAAGTCAATCTCATCACTGATGGTGAACTGGGATACTCTTTGAGCTCATTAAGAAGCCTATAGATTACATGCACAAGTCTGCAGTATTGAAAAGAAAGTAGGAAGAGGAAAAGCTATTCTTTTCAACTCTTTTTTTTCAAGACAAGTATTGTTCTCGCCACAACATTTGGCAAAGTCTACATATGTTTGCAAGCCATACACCACTGTACATAAGCAACACCATTAATTCCTCATCATGTCAAGGACCAGAGAGCTTATCCAGTTGTCAATGCATATTATTTCTGACTGAATAAATTTTTTAGTTTAATATATCAACGAGAAAGAAAATAAAAGGAAGCGATCCAGTAAACGTACATCTCTATAGGTTGTCAGGCTGCTGGCACGCTCTCCATGATATCGAGAATCAATGGCTATTGCAATGTAATTCCTTGAAGCATATGCCTGAGACAAAGGGAGAAAAGGAAAACTCTCATCCATTAAAACATTTTCTTATGCTGCAAGCATGTGAGAAAATTATTTAATAATCACCTCAAGCAACGGCCGCAACCACTCCTTGCATTTATTTGTGCTATGTAGAAAGACAATCGCCGGTCTTCTTTGTTTACTGCTTTCTTTCATACTCATTATCAAAACCGGCAGACGTCCTTGATCTCCATTCTGGTTGAGGATACGAAATGATTAGCAAACTCTCATTCTAATCGAATAGAGAAAGAATACCTATATATCCAGTGCATCACTCTTGTAGTTTTATCATAAAATAATATCACTCAATGAGAACAATAGTAATATGTAACATTGGAGGCTTTAAAACTCCTATTGTATATTCTTAATATAATAATCTGGAGCAATCAATTTTCCACCTATGTATAAAATTAGAGATCAAAAGAGGATATGACTTGCATGTTTATCTTTTGGTTTGAAGGTGAGGGGGGAGGTTCTAAACAAGAGAGACAGATTGATTATACGATTGCCATAGAAACTGCCACTTATCAGATCACTCAGGAAATGGATATACTGTTAACATATTGAACTGTTCTTCCATCGGGAAATGGAAAAGAAAAGAATAATCATGCCATCAGATATAAGTAACGAATTCAATATTTCTATTTATTTCTTATACTCATTAATTGTTTTCATATCAGAACTTTCTGCTCTCCGGTGTTGCATCAATCTTCAGAATTATTTTCTGGGAAACAAAGACCAGTCTCACCTATATACCATGTCCAAGTCTCCTATTTCAAAATATAACAACGTGCTAAAAGAATTGAAGATACAAAAACATGTAAATCCTAGATACCTCGGTAATCAGGTATAAATTCTCCTCCTGAAGAAGTTCCTTAAAATTAGGAATATCTTTCTTTGGAGTAGACTCCATTGCCTGTATGTGCCAGAAAATGCATCAAGATAATAGAGTCAACTATTGGCAAAAGGAAAAAAAATTGCAGCAAAGCAGTTTCCAACCTTGCTGAAGGTTGGCTTTGGAGTTTCCTGATACAGTGGATCTCGCACTGGTTGAGCAGGTTCAACAGAAAGAGGAACTGACAACAGTTAAGAAACATATGAAGAGACAGATGAAATATGCATTCAGATCTAAGAACACATAAAGATTGAGGAAAAAGAATACCAAAATTCATAATTATAGTTTCCCTGTCAATAAATGACCAATCAAAGAAATGTAATCTGTGTAGTAAAAAAGTGAGAGCCGTTTTCAGGAAATACAGAATTATGAACACATATTGAACGGCTTTTTTAGTCTTATGTATGTTCCTGTTGGAACCTGCAATCAATCTAAACCAAAATTCCCGTAAACATCACCTGTCAGAACCTAATTTTAATTTCACATTCAATATACTTAATATAATAATTGCCCGGATCTACAATTAGAAGAGGCTTTTTACTTGTAGAGATTACCAATAAATTTTTGACCAAAGACAGTCATAATAATATTTCTATAGTTAGAGCTGCTAGAAACCATTCCTCTCCAATCTTCAACCTATTTAGAGCTGCTATTGCTTCGAAATTGAGGCATAGACGGAATGCAGTCATTTTCGAAGCTTCCCAAAAGGCAGGAATAGATTTTGTGCAGGAGCATGGTCATGGAGCTGTTACTTTAGAAGGAGAAGCATAAAATGTGTAAAACCTATTGACAAGGAGGGATTTCTTTTGGACCACATTCTCATTTTGTCGATTTCTTTTCTTTTTCTCCCTCCCAATTCCCATCCTCTATTATCTATTACCGACTACTATAGAACACACAAAGTCAAACACCATTACAATTGGCAAATTACTTTCCTAATTCCAGCTTCTTCTTTTTACTTGTATACAGTTATTTCTTAAAATTCAAAACCTGAAAAGTGAGAAAATTCAATTCCGCTAACCAAGGTAAAATAGACGCTAGAAATCAATCAAAGGTTCTAAAGTCAAATCAAGGCAGTAGCCGAAAACTCCACTAAAAGTCAAAATCCAAACTGAATTTCAAAAAACAAGGACAGATATGCCAAATCTGAAGCTGAATCAAAAACAGATATGCCAAATCTCAAGCAATTAAATACTCCAAAACACACACAAAAGTGTGAATGTGAGTGAAAATTACCTTCTGCCGTTCGACGGGTGCGAATAACCTGGAGAAATTCATCGCGAAGCTTGGCTGCATCCATGGAATCTTCCATTTTCAGATCAATTAAGAATTGTGGAGTAGTTGTAGAGTTGGTGATCGATGCTCTGTTTTCATATTTATAGCTGTTGAGAGTTGTCGGGGATAACTGTGCATGGCCTAGCACGTGCGAGAGCTTAATTGGCACGTTCAACAGAGTTATCATTTTAGATAAGAAAAGGATCCTAGGAGGAATCTTCACAGCCAATTTTTGCGGATGAACCAAGCAACACGTACAGGGGACCATGTACTCATAGAGCAATGGATGGTTCACGGAAACGGACGCAAACATGTGGGGCCACTTTTTTAATAATATTTAAATTAGGTGGGACCCACATTCATGTGACTCTTCCGTAGAACATTTGGTATGAATAGTTCTGTACATTCAGCATTATTCTGTACTCATATCATTTTCTTCACGGCCATTATTTACAGCAAAAAAGCTACTTATACAAGACAGGTACAGGGCACATGTGGCACTCTATTTGCAATTCAATCATGCTACAAGTTCATAGTTTTTTTACATAAAATCCTTACACAACACATAATGCGACATCATTGAAAGATGAGAAAAAAAAAATAGTCCAATCATATTTTATCATGTCAGTATCGATACGTATTCTATTAAATTTTTCATGCACTCGCGACTTTATTGATTTGCGATTAGGTAAGGAAAATGACAAACGTTCGGCCTAGATATGACGGGGGACCAGCAACATGGGCCCTGGACATGTAGCACTGCTGGTTAGGTAAAGGGAAATCAACAATACTATGGGTGTAGGAGAATTTCACTTTTTTTTTTTTTTTTTGTCAAATGTCAAGTATCAACATTGCATTGATTTGTTTTAATCTTTTTTTTTTTTTTTTTTTCCATCATCCAATCCAAAAATGTCATCTCTTTCGCTGTGAAACTCCCTTGTGAAAATTATGGTTTTTTCCATGGGAAATAGAGTTTTTAGTTTAGGTGGCTTTGTTAATGCATTTTTGACTCTAAAATCTATGTCATTATATGGTCATCATTATTTTCAAAATATATTTTTTCTCTCTTATTTTTCAATCATACATTTTTCAATAAAATAATATTATACGTAAATTCAAAATTTTCCTTTTTTTTAACTACATATCCGCCATCAAAATATGATGTTACTTACTATTATACTCACATAATAACTTTTATTTATTACGTCACATTTTAATTGTAATTAAGATATTTAATCTTTATTTATTATAACATTTTTGTCCCCAACTTTTTTTTCATTACATTTATATCATCCAACTTTCATTAATTAACACATCTTGTCTCAAATAATGTTTCCATCCAAGAAGTCTTTTAAGAAGGTGTATAATGACTTATTTGTCCATTATATTTAAATAACAATAAATATAAGTGCAATATTTTTCCACTTTTCAAATAACTCATACAAAATATTTTGATAGAATTTATAATCAAAGACGACGAAATGTGCTGATTAATGAAAGGATGAAGATAAGAAATAGACCAAAAAAAAGTTTAAAATATACACTGAATACTTTAAAGGATGAATACTTTGTGTTGGAATATAATCACCCTTTCTGAAATGTGTTCTCCCAATAAGTCAAAAACCGTATTTCAAATTTTGTCTCATTTGTTTTTGTCAACAAATTTGCCTCTTCATATCATTCCCATATTTGGGTAGGGATTAAAATCTAAGTTATAGTCATTAATTAATTTTAACATATTTTATGAGATCGACAATTTTTCAATTACATATTCATCAAATTTTATCAAATTTTACTAAAAATCTAATTTTAATATAGTTTATAAATGATATAAATTATATGTTTTCCACGTCTATTCTTCTTCCTTAAATATTTTCTTTTCGTTTATTTGCTTTAGATTGGATGTCAACCCTTTTTATATTATGAGTTAACGCTGAATGTGCATTGCACATTATTATGAACTGATTTATAAGTGTTGTAAAAATAATATTTAAATATATTAATTTAGAATTAGTATCAGGAAATATATAAGTGACAATTAATGTTAAATTATTTATTTAATTTTTAATTAAGTAAAACTGGATGTTAATTAGTATACATGGACGTGAATAATGAAATGCATTTTTAAATGTGAAATTCTAATTAACTTAATATTAAAATTAATATCAATGATATGTATAAATGAAGATGAATATTAATTCAATGAATGTTAATATTAATTAATTGTGAATTAATAATTGGGAATTCATAATTTTTTTTAAATGTACATGTACATTGACGTTAATTAAATGGTTAAATAAATTAAATATATATTGAAAAATAAAAAGTAAAGTATTATTAAAATAATTAAATTGTAATACGACTAAAATCATCTAAATACTTGATGTGATATTTGATATAGTATAGTTTTTAAAAATTATTTGGATCAAGATTTGTATCTTGTTGATCAAAGGTATATTTTATACCTTTAATCTAGTTTGTTCAAAACAAGTTCCCAGATATATTAATTTGGGGGAAAAATTCATAAATCATATTTTAAGTTTCACAAATGTAAAAATCAGGTTTTAAGTTTCACAAATGCAAAAATCAAGTATTTATTTATTAATTAAAATATTTATAAAACTTAAGTATTAGGTAATTAATTAAAAATATTTATTAATTAGGTCACAATTATATAATTAATGGTCACATATACATAATTATAGGTCACAATTTATTTATTGGTCACATATTATCAAATTAATTAGTCACAAATGATTTCGAGGTCACAAATTCAAAATTTTATAGGTCACAATTAATTTTATTGATCACATATTTTCAAATTTATTAGTCACATATTATTTTTCGATCACATATTGTCAAATTTTTAGGTCACAGTTAAATATTTGGTCACAAATAACCAAATACTTAGTCACAGACCACTGACATTATCACTTCCACCACCAACCACCGCTAACAATAACAATACACCACCACCTCCTCCTCGCCAACAAAACTACCAACAAAATCATCATTTTCACTACAAAATCATATCCACAACCGCCGTCACCACCACACAAAACACCACACACCACACATCTTCGTAACCACATCCACGACCGCCACCACCATCACACCACTCCCACCTCCAGATCAACCATACATCCAACCACACACCACCAACAACAATAACATCACAACACCACACACCGACAGTGCCGCCACCACGCCGTCAATACCACTGCACCGCACCGCACCTACACCACACCACACCACACAGATCCACCACCACCGCATCCAACCACACACAACTGGTCAAACACCACTACCACCACTACAACCAGCATCAACACCCCATCGCAGCCCGACGCAACACCACCACCACACCTCCACTCTGCTACTGCTGAAAACCACATCAGCATGAAAACTACACGTCGCTATAAATATAATCGAGCAACACCACAGCACACAAACACCACCAGAAATCGCTGCGCCGGTGCGAAACCAAAGTGGCCGAATAACATTTCTTTCCAGAAATTGGAGAGATCTGCATCGGTGTGAAACCAGAGTGGCTGGATAACAAGTCTAGCGGGTGAGGTTCAGGGCCCTGCAGTTGGCGCACTGCTTTAGATCGGCCATCAAATATTGATCGGCCATTTCCACTCACACAGTTCGCCCAAGAAATTAGAGAGATCTGCACGAGGTTGGAATCTCACATGCCGGTGAGGGAGATCTGTGCGATGTTGGACAGCAGTGACGACGCCACTGCTCGACTCTCCGGCAGTGGGCTCTCCTCAATAGCGACGACTATGAGGGAAAGGGTAGAGAGTGTGACGATAATCGAAGAGGAGGAGAGAATAAATTTAGGTTTTGTTAGGGGATTAGGGTTATTAATTTGGGTTTTAATATATTACCTGATTTTTGAATAAATAAACTTTGCACCCGATTTTTAAAAAGCAATCTTTAATTACTTGGATTTATGTAATTTCCTCTTAATTTGGCCTAATAAAGACTTCTTCATGTTATAAAAAACGACGTTTCGTATAAATTAAAAAAATGTTATAGAAAATAAACTTCAGATTAAATTTCTATAAATTTTAAAAGAAGGAAGTGTCTTTGCATGTGCTCAATTTAAGAAGGCAACCCTCTTTCTTTTGACACTAAGATATACCTTAATTTAACATGAGTCGGAACTATTAGGCCAAAAATCCTAAAAGAAAAACACATTTCTTTTAGCAAACACAAGCATATCTAACTTAGAAGTAAGTTTGACCTGCTTTTAAGCTTAGCCAACCAAGTACTTAGTTGTACACATATATATGAAACTTCCAACAAGGTGGTCAAAAGGAATACTTGTACTACATTTATCTTCTTATGTTTGTAGTGTTAGGACTTGAGTAAAGACCATAATTAATTTTAGCATTGAGTAATCAGCGATTCTTTAGCTATATTTCTCCCTAATTCATTTACTTCATGTGTTTCTCCACATTTATGTATTTCTTAGATGAGTTGAGCAAGTCTATGTGGCATCATCTAAATGTTTTGAACTTATATTTATTCTATTGTATGTGTCTCAAACATGTTTAGAAGTAGCTCACTAGATATTTTAATTGGAATATGACATTGGTCATTCATTTTGATCACGGATCAAAATAGAATGATCAAATTGCAATAAAATATAAGCCGGGCTATAAAATTCAAAAATAAAAATAAAAAATTAAATTGAGTGACTAACCTAAAACAAATACAAACATGTAAATTGAATAATCTCAAGGAAGATTTCCCTTGCAGTTCTAGGGGCTAAAAAAGAAATAGAGCTTTTAACATTATGGAGATTCTAGTCAATATTGAACATTTAGCTCAAATTTATTATTCATTAGGAAATTTAGGGCGACAATTTCACAACGAATAAATTCTCACTACTTCATCCACTTATGGATTCCCAACATGGAGGTATTTGAGCATATTAATTGATCTCATTCATTTGATGTATCAAATAATTTCATATATTTCATTTATGATTAAAGTAATTCATATGATGGTACATGAAATTATTTTTTGTTTACACCAGCGTGTTATTAATGATTTGTTTAAGCCTCAATTTTTGGGAGAATATATTTCGTAATAGAGATTTTTTTAGAGAATGCGTATTTAAAAAGTAAGAATATTTTTTTAATTTATATGTAAAATTATTTTATTAAAAAAATATGTGGTTGAAAATGAATTTTTATAAAATGAAGCTCAAACGTGATTAGTTCATGTTAAATACACTATTAAGTGTACTAAAGCCAGTATTCAAAAATCAGGGTGATATTTTCCACAAGGAATTTTTTTTAATTTTCTAGGAAACCTTTGTCATGCCTATCAAAGTAAATATTTATTTTCACTTACTACTAAAAAAAGAAATATATTAATTTGGAGTCCTCAGACCAACGTGTCTACAGTAATAAAGTCCCGCAAATGAGTTATAAATTCTCTGCTTTGGGTTCTTGCTACATGTTGGGCTGTATCCCCCAACTATTATACATCATCACTTTTGTCCTCAAACTATTTCACAGCATCAATTTAGGTCAGAATATATTGGATAGCACCATTTTGGTCCTCAAACATAAGTCAGCACCACTTTAGTCCTCTAACTATTTGTCATCATCATTTTGGTCATTCAAGTACTCCTTAGCATCAATTTGATCCTCCAACATCATTTTGGTGCTTCAATTATTCATAAGCATCAATTTTATTCCCCAACTATCTCTCAGCATGACTTTAGTCCTCCTACAATGAATTTCCATTACTTTTGCCCTCCAACTATATTTAGCAACACTTTGGTCCTCAAACTATTCCAATTATCTATGAGCGCAACTTTGGTCCTTTAACTGTTCCAACTATTTAGTCAGGGAGACTTTGGTTCTCGAACTGACGACAACATCAATTTTTCCTCCAATTATAAATAAGCGCTACTTTAGTCCTCAAACTATTCCTTTGCAGTACTTTGGTCCTGCAACTATTTGTGTTCATCACTTTTGTCCTCCAGCTATAAATAATTTGAGAGCAAAACTAATGCCAATAATAAAGAAGCAAGAAATAAGTTTGACCTTTTTATTTCATTAATTCATTAAAATTATGTTAGAAAATAAGGTTGAAAACGGTAACTAATATATTTGTAATTTTCCAGAATCTAATTTTTATTTACAATTTTAAAATTTTAACTCCTGATCGAAGAGGAACAATCAAGTTGGGTTCAAGTTGAACCCAATTGAGATTTTGATAAATTTTAAAAGTTCTTCCAAATTCAGGTGTTCCCAATTGAGATTTTAATGGATTTTAATGAGGATTTCATTAATGGAGTGAATTTAAATATTCGAATGGATTTCAAATTTGAGATACATATAACAAACTTTTTTGAAATTTCACAATTTTTTGAAGAGATTCTTCTGAATGTTATGAAAATTTTATTCAAATTCAAAGAATTCATTAAAATTTATAATCTTTTATCTTTTAAAATCCATCAAAATTTAAACATTCCCCGCTTCCCTCAATTTTATTTTAAATTACATGAAAGGTGTATAGTAATAATTAGTGATTAATTAAAGCAAATTTATGATTAAGTACCCTCCAACGTACTACCTTTTCAATATTTGCAAAAAAGTAATACGGGATAATTAACAAAACTTGTTACATTTTATATGAGATTGGATATCCACAATAATTTTTCCTATATATTATACTAACAATGTCCCAATCTCCTCGTATAGTCGCATGTGATTTGGTGTGTCTGTGTGTGTGTTTCACACCTTTTCTTTAAAAAAAAAAAAAAAAAGGCACTTTCTCTAGCAATTGTCCGTTCAACTCATTTGTAGTCTTTCCAAGATTCAGAACACTATACATTTTGAGAATTCTATCGATTACTCAAATTGACTTGCAATTTTCGAAGGAATTTTCAGCCAAACATTCTCTTAGTTCTATTATATTGCTGCAGTGTTTTTTGGTCCGTTGCCTTGCAGATTTGTTCGAAAGAGTGATGTCCCTTATCTTTTCGGATGAAAATATGGTAACCCTTCACATTTGAGCAAATATTTTTTGCTATTTGGACTTCAAATCTTGTGTTTGTGGACACTTGAATTGGAAAATCTGGGTATTTCTGTTATGGGTTCTTTGTGATTTGATTTCATGGTATTGGGAAGTTTCCATTAGCTTGAAGGAAGAATCTTGCTTTCTAAATGTAGATACAATCAGTGAATTAAGCTCGAGAAAGGATTACTTTTTCAGTTGGATTTTTTTGAACGTTATTTCTGAGAATGCATCTCTTAGAAGAAAAGTAGAGATTTTTATATTTTTGTATTAGATGGTTACATGTGGGAGTGACTAGTGATAAGATGAATGGGCAATTTGATCCCGAAAGGGTTAAGTTAGCCTTTGTCCTTTGAAAAGCCGTTATAAAGGAAAAAAATCCTCTACTTTGAGATAGTACCAATCAAGGCACAAAAAATTATGTGGTTGTGCAAAAGTATAACCAAACCGTAACGTGTACAGATAATTTACTTGGTCGAATGTGTACTAATTTGTCGCGGTAGTGTTTAGATTGATGCATCTTAGTTTTAGGAGATAAATTACCCGAGAAAGCAAATCTTTTGATTGCAATTGTATTTGTGATATTGAAAAAAAGACAGAATTTTTAAAAAAAAATTTGGAATTTCTTGAGTCATTCTGATGGCATCGATTCGAAGGACATTGTCTCCGGTGCCTCGACCTGGAAGTTTAATGAATGGGAAAGCATGTCAAGTTGCATCTCCTCTGTCATTCAGTAGAAGTTTGTCAGACTTGCCTCCACCACATAGTAGTGTCTTGGCTTCGTCACTGGGTTCACTCGACTATGCATTGTACAAAGTGCAAAATTTTATACTTGGCCTTTTATCACAACGATCTTCTCGGTCCTCAGATAGGTTGAGGGTAAAGGGACAAGTTTGGCGGAGAGTTCTTTTCCATTTCTCTATATGTTTTGTTGCTGGGGTTTTTGTTGGATTCACCCCTTTTGTTTCACTGAATTTGTCCATGAACGTCATGTCTAAACACCAAGATTTCTACTTCGAGGTGGTCCAACCAATTCCCAACAGCCAGTTTCATGGCAGGAAAAGAAATGAAAAATGGGTACTTGGCAGATTGTCCGTAAATGAAAATGCGACATTAGATCCTCGTGGGATAAACAGTGAACCAAAAGATGACGTTGTTTCCAATAGTTCTTCAAGTTCTATTAATCAAGGTTCAGATCTGGTGTTCCATGAACTTGTGATCATTGTGACGCCTACACATGCTCGACCCCTTCAAGCGTATTATCTCAATCGTTTAGCGCACACATTAAAATTGGTTCCACATCTTTTCCTGTGGATCGTCGTGGAAATGAACTCGCAATCTGTGGAAACGGCTGACTTGTTGATGAAAACCGGGGTCATGTACAGGCATCTATTCTGCAGTAAGAACTCAACTGACATGAAAGACAGAAGAGTGCACCTGCGGAATGTGGCTCTTTCCCACATTGAAACACACCGTCTTGAGGGAATCGTATACTTTGCAGATGATGATAACATATATTCTGCCGATCTCTTTCAACAAATGAGGCAGATCAGGTACTTTTTCTATCAACCAGTAACTGTATTGCTTTAAACTGAATAAACTTGGAATTTTGTTTCTTTTTCTTATGTTCTGTAAATGTAAGTGACCCAACCAAGGATGGCGAGGTGTGTAGAGCTCGAAATACATTAATATTACCATGAGGAAAAAATAAAACTTCCTATTTGCTGCACTATGTATGAGGAAAAAAAAAACTAGCGTGATTCCTCATAATTTAGAAGGACTAAAATACTCATACTTAAGTAACACAGCACTTAAATGAAACTGTGGAATACCCTTTAAAGAACAAAGCAACTAATTCCAAGCAAAATACTAAGGCCCTGTTTGATTGAGGAAAAGATCCATGGAAAATGGAAAAGAATTTCCATTTTCACCAAAATTTCATGTTTGATTGGCCAAATGTTCTTGGTAATTCAATTTCCACCTTATGCCCCACACGTGTCCAATTCTTGGTTTTTGAGGAATCCCTTTTCTCATGGTTTTGGTGGGAAATGGTTTTCCAACTTGCTCTTTATTTATTTTTTTTTAATTTTTTTTTTTGGCAATGGAAACAAATTCTATCTCTAATTGTAAATTTTTTTCCCTTTAATGGACAATTTCCATGGAAAACAAAGCCAAACGAACACCAAAAAATCCAAAATTTCAACATTTTTCAGGTAAAAAATTATATCAATCAAACACAATTAATTGACAATTCCCAGTAAAATGAATTCTAAGCAATTTAATTCCCTGTAATTCATTTTCTTTTCACCCAAATTCCATCCTTACAATCAAATGGACCCTAAAGAAAATATCATGATTCTGCATAAACTATACCAACTCTAAGCACTCGTATATGGTTAAAATTAATTGTGAAGGTGAAATAAGCAGATCATTTCGATCAAGTTTCAAAAGTTTGTTTTTGTTCGTGTTGGATAAATTTAAATGAACATCATAATGCATCTAGAATAGTGGAACTATGATCACACTTGCTTGGAAAGTTAATACTACTTGTGAACATATTGGGTATGCTTGATAAGGATTCGGAACTAGTTTGGAAATTATAAATAAGAAAAAGATGTTAATAAATAGTTTATTGTACAGTGTAGTAATCACGTTCCTAGCATAGCCGAGGTGTGCCTTGCGTTCTCAAAGGTGATTTATGTTGTTTAACATAGAGCAATTTTTATGATGGGAGATCTTAACAGACTGAAAGCTTAATTGTTTGGCTTCAAACTACATAGATTGATTTAGATGTAGTAAAGTAGAATGCTGGCATAATGGTTTTTAGAAGTTCACTTCCACTATTAGGGAGTGTCTCAACTAAGATTTTGATGAATTTTAAAATATTATAAATTATAATGAATTTCGTGAATTTGAATGGATTTCTATAAAATCCATAAAAATCTCGTTAAAACTTGTGAAATCTCAAAAGATTTTGTTATATGTATTTTTAAGTTTGAAATTCATCCAAATCTTTAAAATCCCTCTATTAATGAAATTCTTATAAATCCATGAGTTAGGATATCTAGATTTTAAAGGATTTGTTTGAAAATAATTAAAATCTCAGTTGGGAATACCTAGATTTTAATGGATTTCATTTAAATCCATTAAAATCTCAATTGGGAACACTTGAATTTAGAGAGACATCTTTATATACCCTATTTGATTTGGATTAAAATCCAATTAAAATTTCAAGTCAAAGTCAACAACTAATTTTGACCACATATTTTATAGGATCCACACTTTTCAATCACACATTTCATCAATTTCTATCAAAATCTACTAAAAATTATATTTTAATTTACACCAAACAAATATCTTTTAGGAGCTGAAACTTCTAGTCCTAAATACCATACTTTAATACATAATTCTCAATCTATTCAAAGTTAAAATATTATTACGATTTTTATTAGTTTTTACGGCTAATTATGTTATCAGTCAATGTGGGATTTTAACCAAATTTTGTTTGGTGTTCTTGTTATGTGAATCAAAGAGAAACCAAGACTAGAGTCCAATTAATATGAACTTTGAGCTTCCTTAGGCATACAATGTATAAAGTAAACCACGAACTACGAACCAGATATGTGATGCATTTGTTATTGCATAAGCACTATATATGCAAAAAAATTAAGGAATTGGTCTTTTAGTTTACTTTAAATTATTTCTTTAAAAAAATAGTAATTAAATAATTAAAATTAAAACCAAAGGCAAGCAAAGAGTTAGGTTCATGTTACATTTTTAGTGTTGATAATACAGGAAATGCTCTGTCTTGTGATTTCTTAGTCTTTCAAAGTTGTTATGTGGTTAAAATGTGCCACATACAAGTTAAAACAATATATAGGCAGTTCAGTTTCTACCTTTCTGTCCCTTCCTTTTATGTTGTGGCATTGCCTTACAACCAAATAATGGAAACCCCTTTTCTTCCTCATTTTCCATCTTAACTTTTCTTTCACTCTCCTTTTCTCTTTATACATCATTTGACATATTAAATTATTGTTTTTCACGTTAGATATGATATTCACATGCTTTTGGTAGCTCAATCCTTCTGGATGATTAGTCTTACCTTTTCTCCCGGGTAAGCCTCTATGAGTGACTTTAGATGTCATTAAGAAAATAATGAACACTTCACTTATGGAAACTTCTGATTGTCATGATCTCGACCTATGTGTCCTTTGTTTTGATTGATACATGTTCAAAATTCAGGCGGTTTGGGACATGGACAGTGGCGAAGTTGATGGAAAGCAGAAACGACATTATCTTGGAGGGTCCAATCTGTAATGGCTCTCAAGTAATAGGATGGCACATAGATGACATAGCAAAAAGATTTCGAAGATTTCATGCCGAGATGTCGGGTTTTGCCTTTAATAGTACTCTTATTTGGGATCCAAAGAGATGGCACCGACCTACTTTTGAACCAATCAGGCAGCTTGATGCAGTCAAAGAAGGTTTCCAAGTGAGTGTCTCTGTAACAATAATGAATTCAATGTCAATATAGTAGATCACTCTATAAGCCTTCGATCTACAACAATTTAAATTCCTACTTGATTTTTTAAATTTTAACCTAATTATGTCTTACATGCCTTATAATGTGACTGGTGAGCTTAAAGTAGTGGACCTGGTGCATGTTTATCTTAAAAAATTCACTTATAAATAAATAAGAAAGTTTTAAATAATTTTTTTTCATTGGTTAAAGTTTGAAAGAAGTAAGTTACTCATTTCAACAATAAAGTAAGAGTCCGAATAAGTAGTTTTTTTTACCTAAAAGTTAAAAAAGCAAATTATCAAACATGTTTGGAAGCAAAAATTTGCTACTTATACATAGCGAAACATGCTCCATGTGTCAAATCTACTCAAAGGTGGACGATTGATTAAAAAAGGAGAATAGTTGTAAAAATGGAAGAACAAAGAGTATGAGAGAGAATGAAGGATGATGTTTTATTTATATTCATATCTTGTACTTACATTATATACTTTCATTGTAGGCAAGTGCATTTATAGAGCAAATTGTGGAGGATGAAAGTCAAATGGAATGCTTACCTCATGAATCGTCAGAAATTATGGTTTGGTACCATAGCATGGACTCACATTCCTACACAGCGCTGGTATGTACACAGTAGTTTGCATTATCCCTTCTTTTTCTTGGCATAAAATGTTTTTATCGATAGCAGAACTTCTCTAATATGGTGTATTTGGCTATTTGCATGTAACATCACATGTAACTCTTTCTCGAAATTCCATATATGCATGTACACATGCATTGCATCATGTGAATGTTCTAAAGAATGAAAATGGACTCATCCTTAAGTTCTGGTATGGATATGTTGCATCTAAGCACTCGTCTTCTTGATTTCTGGGGCAATAAGAAAAGGCAATCTTTTTAAATTCATTGAATACGTATGTTACTTCATTCTTGGGATTTAACATTCCTTTATTAAACTGCAGAAAAGTTTGGTCAGGAAGTAAAAGGCATCTGATCCTTGCTAGAAATGCTTGTGTTTGTTGATGATAGTGGTACAGTCCAAACTATAGAAGCCGAAGAATGGATATGTTCAGGCCATACCTCTTTCTGTAAGTTTGATTGTTATTTCTGTATAGTTACTGAATTTAACTTTTTCCTGGATTGGCTGCCATTCATCGAAGAGCAATGTTGTGGCCGTCTAGATAGGGGTGCAGATGGGGGCAAAATCATACCGTTGGAGCGAATATATTTATCTTTAAGTGAATCTTTTGAATTCTTCTGCTTTTACATGAACCTGAGGCCTCTTGTCTTCTCTGATACCAATTTGTATATCTTGCTGATTTACCGTTATCCTGATCAATCCAAGTGCTTTGTTATGTGGACATTTTATTGTTTAAACTAGAGCTATATTTCTCTTCTCTGGACAAGATGAAAAAAGTGTCATATTGCTGTTTATATAGCTGTTTTTATTATTTCACCTCAAGGTTTAATTTGGATGAAAAATGATAAACCCACGTGATTTGGTTTGGTATGTTGGATTGCATCACAGGAGATGAGATAAAAAATGAAAAAAATGTCGAAGTATTGCCTATTGTGAAGTACAGTGTTGTCATATCGGGCCCATAGGAGGCCCGTATGAGGCCACCTTAAAGGAGCCTGACCTGCTTTACACGTTAAGGCCATACTGATGCAGCGGAAGAATTAACGAACAATGAACAAAGAATGTAGCTAAGTCGACTATCCATTGATTCAAATGAATTACGAAGACCTATGAAAATATTGAACTCACACAACAACCGTTGATTCAGATAAGAATACTGATTTGGATTTGATCAATTGACAATCCTTTTGTGCATCACATACTGTTATCCTAGAAAGAGGAAAAGGTAGAGATCATACAAGAGGAAAACTCACATTTACCATAATGTACCAACAGGACCTTGATTATATTTACATATTCCTCTCCCCAGGCACTCTGCTACTGTAACTATACTAATAACACCGTACACATAATCAATTCATACTTCTACTGCTTATTCAGTAGTGGTGGACTATATAGTGTTGGATAGTGCTCAGGACGATGAAAAAGAAGTTAAAATCTTGTTCATCGCAATGTCTAGCCCTGTCCAATACGGCCTTAAGGTATAAGGAAAATGTTTATGAGACTATGATGTTGCCTGGTTGTTCCCTTTCTTCCTTACGAGGACCATAAGCCTTACTACACAAAAGAAAGTATATCAAGTTAGCCATACTCAATCCAGCAAGAACCAAGTAGTAATAATCATAATGTCCCTTGTTAATATTGCTAGAAGTCCAACTTTCATTTCCCCCTCTTTTTGTGATATCATCTATAAAACTTAGTATAAAACTCGCTAACAAGTTCGCTGCAGACATCCCGAGTCCATTTAGAGTCGAAGCTATACTCGACATACTTCTTGGAAACTCCGAAAAGTAGAACTCATTCTGTGCAATTGCATTCAAAGCTTCTGCAAATCCACTCAAGCAGTATTGTGGCACTAACCACATTGCTGATAAATGTACAATAGCCTGTGGCTTTTCTTCGTATCCTTCTCGAATTGCAAAACTACGTCTGATATTCTCTACGACTGCTGTCACCATCATAGCCATAAACGAGAGAAAAATCCCGGCTCCCATTCTCTTCATAGTACTTATATAAATACGTTTTCTCATTATTCTCGATGCCATGGGAAGAAATATACGATCATAGAGAGCAATCCATAGTATGATGGATATCACAGTAAACATAACAAACGAGCCTCCGGGAATCGTGAAACCTGAACTGATGTTTCGATTCATGGAAGTGGCTTGGAGCACTGGGAAAGAGTTCTGGCAAATGTTTATGGACATTATCATTCCTGTAGACCATATTGGGATTACTCTGATTAGTGATTTTAGTTCTTCTATTTGATCTACTGTACAAAGACTCCATGAATCTGCAGAATTCCCATGTGGGGTTAAATCTTTTTCTGGATTTTTAACAATGCAAGCCTTATTCAGAAACCTGAGCGAATCACTTGGAAAAATCAGAGCTGAACCTTCCTTGCAATGATACACAACATCAGTGCAATTTGCAGATAATTTTAGACGTCGCTTTCTGTACGAGGCTGTAATGACTTGAATAAACCCAACGACTAAGCTCGATTTACTCTTCAATTTCACATAGAATGAGGAAGCCAAAAAGAATGAAACAGCTGAGAAAAGCATAAGCACTGCAGGCACAGCGAAACCAACTTTCCATCCCATGTTGTCTTGAATATAGACAACACAAGTTACTGCTATTAGGACAGATAATGTATATGAAGCATAGTACCAGCTGAAATAGCTCTCCATTACAGACAAATTTTTTCGGCCATCTCGGGTTTCGAGTTGGTCGGCCCCAAAGGCTAGCGAAGAAGACCTGATTCCACCAGCTCCAATGGACATTAGTCCAAGAGAAGTACACAGAAAAAGGGATTGGAAAATTGTTGGAGGGCTGCAAGTTTCACTAGATTCATCACATGGAGGTGGCCTTGTTTGAGGAAATATTGTCGTTGACCACAAAAGAGTCATCCCCTTCAGTGAAAATTGAATCAAAGAACATCATTTGAAGATAGAGATTCATTCCTTGGATCAACATAAAACTTAAGATTATGGCTTCTCTATTTCTTATAATTTTAACTTAAAGGGTCAACCTATACATTACGGCTCACATAAGGCCTTGTTAAGCATTGCATTTTGTACTTCCCCTTTGACCTTTAGATCATCTAAGATCGTAATTTAAGAGTAGATGTAGAATTGATAAAATGAAATGAGTGAAGGGAAACATTAATTTCCATCTATACATTCTTCCAATAAAATAATTTTACGCGTCGATCCAATTGAAAAAGGATTAAAAATTACACGTTCTTCAAAAGAATTACTTTTCACAAAAAATTTCAATACATCAAACATATGCTAAAAATTGTTGGCATATTCTTTTCGATTCAATCGTCAGGACACTTGACCTATCAAACAAAGTAAGCCAACAAAAGTAGAAACTGCCCTTGAAAAATGCATTGGTATTTCCAATAAATTTCGTTGGCTTCTGCACTACAGAAAAAAAAAAAAAAAAAAAANAAAAAAAAAAAAAAACAAATCAAAATCATATGTCGTGACCATGATGTCTTAATTTACTTTGAAATATCTTTTAACATTGATAACGACAAAAATAATCGAGTAATAGTGTTGATTAAAGAAACAGAAATGATCAAACAATTAAGAAAAATGATTATAGTAAAATCTAGAAAATTGTAAAAATATGCTCGTGTTTGTTATACAATATTGAACAATATTAAAGAAGAAAATTTACCATGAGACAAACGATGGATCCGAATCCGATGGTACGAAAGCGACCCAAAAAGGAATCCGAAATTATAGCCCCAAGAAGAGGCATGAAATTTGTAGCTCCTGACCAGAAAAACATAATGTTGGATGCAGTGGTCATTTCCATATGATACTGTTTCATCAAATACAGTATCATGTTTGGCGTTAGCCCGTAAGTAGCCATCTTTTCGAATGCTTCATTTGCTGTAAAATAAATAATGAAAAACTAAAGTAAATTTTAATTAATTGTTTTAAAAAAACTGCAAGAAGAAGATCACAATCCAACTCAATTCATAATTTGAAAAATCTGAGTACACAAAAATTATGTAATTATGAGATTAATAGTTTCATAAGTCATATCAAATCCTAAATCTTTCTTTCGTGATCGACAATAATCACAAAAGTATCTAAAAACGAGCAAAACACAATTTATAATAGTTCATCTTAAGAGCTAAGTTCACTAGACGACTAATGAATCTATGTCCATGATCAAGTACCCCACTCCACCCCACTCCACCCCACCCCACCCAAACATGTGGGTGTGTGTGTGTAAGATGTAAATACTTCACCTATGATGAAGGGGAGAGCTCTCAAGCCACCCTTTTGAGTGCTCTCCAGGAGAGGCTCTTCCATCATTATTTTCTTGTCATCCCAAGAATTCTCCATTGTTAACTTCTTTGCATATACAAACTCAGCTGTCTCTCTACACAGACACTTTATTATATAAGATATGGGTGGAAGCCCATTGTGGAGAGTAGAGACCAAAATTTAGAAGAAACTAGCCGAACATCATGATTGTGACATTTTCTTGTTGACCTGTTATTTTTACTGTTTTTTATGTTTCATAATTAATATATTTTGTAAAAAAACTTGATTGGTGTGATTTTTTTTCAAAACTCAATTTTTCTAAAACTCACTTTCAATCATATATTCTCACAATAAAATATTTTGCTGATAAACTCAAAACTCTTTCTAACTTTTTAATCACGTTCTCCAAAAATTCACTGTTACAAAAAAGTATTTTGATAAAATGATGGGTATCGAATAGGGGCTAAGTAAATTAAATTTTAAGTCATTTATTTATTTATTTATCAAAGTTAAAAATAAGTAAAATAATAATAAGCAAGAAATTAAATTAATTTATCTTAGTATGTTTTAAAAATTAAATAAGTATTAAACCTAGAAAAACATGTTATAAATGCGATCATCTTTCTATTTATAGAAAAAAAAAATGGAAAAACGTTGCAACGAAATGGCAATATTTAAATTTTATAGCCAATTTATTAATTAATAATAAAATGATAAATTATTTGAGTTTGCAATGGCCAAAAGTTATGATGTTGAATTTGGAATTACTTAAATATTCGATTTTGATCTCTGCCGACTGGTTCAAATTTACCAGTTAAGACGAACTTGGAATTTTTCATATAAAAAATTAATAATAATCTAACTGAAAGACGCCAAGATTGTGACATTTTCTTCTTGTTGACATAAATTCATAATATATAAGTGTTTATTTTTGCTTTAAATGCGAACGTATTTGGTGTATTTTTAAGTGATTTCAAGTAAATAATTGAGCCAGGCTTTGGTGTAGATTAAAATGAAATTTTAGTAAATTTGTTAAAAAGCTGATAAAATGTGTAGTTGAATAATTGTGTGTAACGATCCAATTTTTTTTAATATTTAAATTGTTACTGAAAGTTTCATTTTGTAATTAAAATAAACGTATCAAACATCATGATTTTTTTTTTAATGGTTCCACCAATATTATATAAAATATAACCAATAAAATATGTTCTAAATTCTATAAAACAAAATTCACATAATAATAAAAATAAAATAAGGCTGAAAATAAAATCCATAGTCACGTTACACCAGATTATTTTTATTGATTTCCATAAATTCTGTCACCACGATTGCACCTCATCACCCGCTAACCAACGATTCGTACTAATATGTGAGAAGTAGGAGAAAAATGTGAGTATATGGGATTACTCAATATGACATGAATTAATTGTACAATCCCGAATGAAAGATTTAAAACATGTGTCAAAATATTATATCGTCATCATATCTTTAAAAATAGGTAAGAGCTCAATACATATCATATATTTGGTACCTGATGGTCATATCATACATATCATATCATATCTTTAACTTTCATAAGTATGAAAATTCATCAACGTGAATAAATAATTTAAACGGGATAAAAATCAACTGCACCTTGTTATCATATATCGTTAGATCAAATAAATTTGAAAAGCAAAACCAAAATCACGTTCCAAATCTTTAACTTCTACTTGTGGTGGTGTTGTCGCCGTATCACATATTTATGTTTTCTTTCTTTTCATTTCATTTCTTTTTTTTTCTTTAGGGTAGATAATGAGTATTTTTAGACGATATTTAAAGTTGAAAAGGAAAATTGAGTTTTATTAGGCCTAAAAATCTACAAAATACCATTTTTATAAAAAATAAATAAATAAATAAATAAAAATTCTCAATGTCGGTATTTCATAAATCAACAATTACCCCATTTCCTATTCAATCTACACGCGGCAAACTATCCCTATAAATTCCAAAATCAAAGCAAATAAATAATATTAAAGTTAGACTAATTGACATCCTATTCAATCCCAAATATCAAGGCAAATAAAGGATATTAAAATAAAACTAATTGACACACGTGGCTGCCTTATATCCATTTTTTAAATATACAGAATCTCTATTTAATAAAAATCAATTAATATCTTATCATCAAACTTGCTCTGCACGGTCACTCTTGTATTATAACTTTAACTTAATTAAATAAAATTTTAAAACAATATTATCTTTCGATCTCGATAACTTAGGTCTTGCTTAATTAACTTTTTCTCAAATTTAATATGCATAATTAATTACGATCTATCCAACAAGCCCAAAATTCATATATTTATCATTTCTCTATCAATATCTAAATATTTGATCCATATAAAATGAAAATTAATATATAAACACTTTAGTCCCTAACTTTCCAAAATATTAAAATATAACATATAGAATAATTAATTATATACTACGAAAATTTTCGGGACTTTATATGTGGATTCCATAAAATATATGATTGAAATTAATTGTTGATTTTAATTTGAGATTAAAATCATATTTTAATATGTATCAAATAGGGCTTAAGTGGAAGAAATTAACATCCTAATTATTAAAATTAGAACAAAAAGAGTTTGAAATAATATATTGCTATGACGATGATAATTAAAAAAAAATCGAGTTTATTTCTTTTAAAAGTTTGAGCTTTAAAAATGATTAAGTTGAAGATGTTAATATACTAACTATTAATATTAGAAGAAAACAAAATTAAAGTTCGTAATATTATATTGCTGTGTGTCAGAGATCAAGTGATTCATCGAAACGACGAGACCGAATGTAGGGGGATAAAAAGAAAGACGGGAAGAAATCCGGGAAATGGCATACGATCGAACCAAACAATTGAATTTGAATCGATTTTTTAAATTTGAGCTTTAAAGGATTACGTAGAAGACTTTAATATCCCAACTATTAAAACTAGAAGAAGAAAAAATGTTCGCAATAATATCTTTCTATGATTAAGTGGACAATAATTTTATTACTATATAGATATTTGTTAATCACGAAGTAATGAATAGCATAAGTCAATCATAAAGGGATAAATTATTTGAGGTTTACAATTTGGCTAACAATTATGATATTGACATGGGCATTACTTATAATACTGGATTTTAGTCTCTATCAAACGGTTCAATCAGTTATGACAAACTTGCAAATTTCATAATTAAAAAAAAAATTGTAATTACCTAACCTTTTTTCGAAAATTTAAACATTTTTTCTTGATTTGGCCAATAGACTCCTAGGCAAGTGCATGAATATCACGTTCTTACTAGATGAAAAATACATAACAACAATTTAGAGTCGATTGAGTTGAACCTATTTTCATCTCTTCGTTCATAGAAGTCACTAATTTTTAACAACTATAATATTTTCAACCAGAAGAGTATAAATGTTTAAGACAATTATTTGGCGACAGCTTCAAGATTCTTGCTACATGTACATAAATAGTAGTGTTATTTAGCACTATTGGTGTTTAACACCATTTTAGGTGGCATGACTAGTGGCATTAAATGACAGTTTCAATTAAATGACTTACATACTTTCACATTTAATTGAACATATTATATAATGTCACATATTGGTGTTAGATAGCATTATTCGTACATAAATAATTACATAAGGTTGACTGCGTTTCATGTACCACTATCTTCCATATCATTATATGTAATTTCTTATGTACCATTTTTATGTACAAATAGCATAATTCAAGATTTTTTTTATCTAATCCACTTTATAGTTGACAATATTAGAACAACTATTACAAAAATCAGTTTTAGTTATCTAGATATAAATAAATAAAAAATACCAAAAAATTACGAAAATTATAAAAAAATAACTTCTCGTTTGATTAAAAGGTAATTGTGTAAATAATAAAAAATACTCCAAATAAAAATGGTGACAAACAAAAGTTGCCAAATAAAGGGGCGCTACATTTAAGATTGGGCCAATTCATGCTATTTGTGTCATTTAATTTTTTTGTTTTTGTTCGATGGACCAGTTAGAACTGGGCTTCTGGTGCGTCAATCTCGAAGTCTTCATGACCCTTGCTCGGTTACTCGAGCCGGCTTTAGTTATTAGCAGTTGGATAGAATTAGTAGAGTCGACTCAATTTCCAAATAATGTCAATTAATTTTAACTATTAAAAAGTCGGGCCAGACTGGTTGCGGTTTAAACAACCAACTTGTCAATTAATCGATCAATCCGCTAATATATTTTTTTATTTTTATTTTAAAATTCATATTTTTAAACTTATAATATAAAATAATAAAAACATAAATATAATACTTTTTCAAATAATTTGTTTACCGTCTACACTTTTTCTATCAAAATTCCAAACTCCAAAAGAAAGGAAAAGCAATGAAAAGAACTGTTTGTTATAAACTCCGAATTCAGATTGTACCCTTGCTTTTCATTTTGGTGTAATTGTTCGTTGGCAACTATTAAATATACATGATGATTTTGGGAAAACTAGTTCTCTCCTATTTACATTATATATATTATTGAGGCAGGCAATTTTTTAAAATCAAAATAAGTGGATAAATATCGCATCATCAGAAAATTTTAGTGTGTGATTATCGATGGAGAGACAATCCATCTGAAAAGGCATAAATAATTTCGTTGGCTGCTTCTTGAAACCAATATTTTTATTACATCAATATGTGAACAAAAATATGATACTTTGTATTCATTACAACACCTTATAGCATTTTTTTTGGTTGCATTGCGACGTAGTAATATATAATTTACAATTCTCATTCGCATTCTATTGCCTGTTGGTTTCGTAAATGGTAGTTACAATATTCAAATTAAACGAAACCAAAACCGTCAATACCTTTTCGATAATTTCAAGTAACGAGATGTTTAGCCCGGATAATTTGGTCCCCATTTTCAATAACAAATTTCGTGGGATCTGCAACTTTTATCAACTTCACATACATTTCATCAATTTTTATCAAAATCTATTAAAATTTTGATTTTTAGCTAAATGAAACAAGACTCTGTTATTTATGAATCTATTCTTTCCCCTGAAGATGCCTTATGTCAGTAGAATGCAGAAACTAGCTATTACAACAATCACTGGCACGTTTGATGCAGAAAAAGATTGAGAATGAAGAAATTGATATGGGGAAGGAACCCGGCTGGAACTAAAATCGGAGACCCTGAATTGATGCTTGATTAGGATTCTTTTTGAATTTGAATGCAAGTAGGGAATTTCAGATATTACCATAATAAAACGATGAGCATTATATTATGGAATATCATCCTGAAAAAATTGCAATAATTCTATTGGCATCAATTCTACAAATTTTTTCATCTTATACTTTAGTTTTTTTTTTTCTTAGATCTAGTCACAAATGTCGCGGAAGCTTGCTCCAAGGATCGTCAAAACAGTGTTTTTCGGGTTCAGTTTCACGTTACATTTTGAAAACCCAAGATTGGCTAACTAAGAGGGGGGTGAATTG
>CAIGRN010099410.1:0-13286 GCA_903798345.1 Fraxinus anomala
TTCGACTCGCGAGCTCGTCATTTTTTTTTATTAAAGATAAGTCTTTAGAAGAAAAAAAAACCTCGATTTAGACGAGCCGCTCGTCCAAAAACGAGCCGAGCAGGCTAGGCTCGCCTAACAAACCTGCCTGCTTTGCTCGTGCTCGAGCTCGTAAAAAAGATGAGTCTGAGCGGCTCGTGGCTTGTTTTTTACGAGCTCAGCGTTCGAGCTAACAGCTCGACTCGATTGCCACCACTACCAAAGATGATTCTATCTGTTCTCTTGTATTTAATCCAATTTTCTCCAGATTTGTAATAAATGTTATGAATATTCTTCTTTATTATCATAATATGGGCTAATTTCTTATGTTGAGATTTATGATAGTAGTTTAACCTAACTTTATTTCATTTCAATATTTATTTTTTAATGTTAAAATACTTATTTTCACGTGAATCTACTATTGTATTTCATTTATTTTCATTTATGTGGTCAATGAATGATTATATTTAGTGATTTGTATATCGTTCGAAAGAAAATTGTGTGTTTCATATTAAATCATAGAAATTCTAGATTCTTGTAGGGGATAGAGATATACCTCTAACCTAGGTGATTCATTGAGTTATTTTTACAAAAATCTAATGGGGATGTTTGGTTTTAATCGATATAGTAGATTAAATCAATTAATTAGTGTTAATTTAGTTTGAGAGAGGTAATTAACTAAGCCTCAGTTTGGCCCCCATTAATTTATAATACTTTTTTTTCTTTTTTTAACCACATATTTTTCAATAAAATAATATTACACATAATAAATAAATTTTTTTTTTTTTCAATCACACATTTTCTAAAAAAATATTATTCCAAAAATTGTACCACCAAATCATGGGGGTCAAATATGGGCTAAAATTGAAAAATCGAATGTAATATCGTAAATGGGTAATTTGTTAATTGGCATGTGGATAAATTAATTAGGTGACGGTTAAGCGAAGCCAAAAGCTCGATCACGCTTTTCTCCAAAATTCTCAAATATTTGCTATTTTATTAAAAAAATGTACAACTAAAATAAATTTGAAAAGAAATAATTTTTTACTACGATGAAATTGTAAGATTTTTTGAGTGGTTTTACGAGCTCTCTCATTGAATATCGGACAAATTTCGAAATCCAAATAACTATCCCGTCTTCCTATTCATCACACACCCACTTTTTTCACTGCTCAAACACATGGGACCGAAAGTAAAATTCGAATTTAGTCTACAACGTTCGATTGGCATCAAATCTTCATTTGTGATCCTAAGTTGGATGTAATAATGACAGTGGAAGAATAAAATGCACAACAATCATTATGACGTTATGTTCGTGCCAGTAAGAAGGTGTTTGATGGATATTATTGAGGAAAGAATGTATTTTAAATAGTAATATGACGAAAAATATGTGATTGAAAAATAAAGAAAAGTCATTGATGTGATAAAAATATTATTTTATTAAAATAATGTGTGATTGAAAATGAGTTTTGAAAAAATGTATTTTGAGATAATGTATGTCAAACGTGGCTAAGTAAATTCTTTTCCCAACTAGGCGGCATTAATAACTGAGTAATTACTGCCTGGATATAACTTTTGGTAATAAGATGAATGATTAACTCAAAAGTAAAATATAATTAATTATTAACCACATTCATTTGGTAATGAGATGAATGATTAACTCAAAAAATAATTTTGTTTTCACTAGAATGAGCCTTGATCTATGGCAGCTGTTAAAAATTTAGTTATACTAATTTTCGGTAGATATAATAGAGAATTTCACCTCAAATTTATTGAAAAGAATATCTGTTTACTATATATTTTTTTATTGCTAACTAGAATGAATTTTATTTATTTCTTTTGTTATATCTCCATCTTGCGTGGAGCCACCTGAGATCCCATAATGCGTATTATCATAGCCTCGACCCTAGATACGCTATCAGCTCGTGTGGAGTCACGAAGATCACATCATCTTTATCAAAGCCACAACACACACCTTTGGAAGTCTAAAAGGTCGTTCAAAGTGTCATATGTCTCATTTTAAACTCGGTGTATTTAACCCAATTGTAATATTTTCGAACCATTAACCAACACCCTCGTGGTAATTCCAAAGCCATGAAGCCGATGTGATCTGCATCAATGAAGAGGAAAGTCGGTTAACACAAAGCCATGTGCACATCCATCTAACTCAATGAAGTCCCTAACCCTTTGAAAACCTAAGAATGGGTTAGAATCCTCTAACGTATCTCCTGAGAATCTTTATCTTCATCATCATGTAGACTACTTTATCTTGGTGTAGGTGTTTTAAGGATAGTTGTCCCGTCTTGACCAGTCCTGAGTTCTCCAAGCTTGCTTCAATCTTTATATTTATTTTATATTTTTGCAATTAAATTATATTTTAAAATAAAATTAATTAATTAAATGGGACGATATATTTTAGTCTCCACCTTACCACCATTCCTTTCTCGTCCCCTGCCAAGCCTTCTGAATATCTCCGATAGGGCCAGAACGGAATGGCCTCCTCGATTCGTCCCATTCCATGGTCAGGAATAATGCAAATTATCGAAATAATTTGACTTTGAGCTTAACCAATTATTTCGAAATAATATTTATTTCAATTTATTTGACTTTTTATAATTCTTAATATACTCCAAAATCGTAAAAGCACATTAATAATGATCTAAAGACACCAACATTTTATTTTTTACACCATGGTCTCGATTTCTAAGGTTTTAACCAATCGGGTTATGATTGGGGCATCGGTTGGTTACTTACAATCGACCACCGCTGCATCATATACATATTTCCAGAAACCACGTGGCAACATAATCACCACCCCCTGGATAATAGCGCCTATCAACTTAACGTACTAAACCTGCAAAAGTGCAAAATGTCGGGTAAATTAAAGTCACGGTCACTGAACTTTCATCAAATTTTCAACTGGATAATTAAAATTTAAATTTATTGCAACCAAGTCATTCATATTCAATTGCACGAGTTACCATGTTTGATTCGTTACCAAAATTAACGTAAGAGTTTTTTGTGGCTGTTATTTGGGTAACGTGTAACAATTAAGCTTCTCGGATAGGTTCAATGACACACGATTTTGAACGGGTTTTTAAAAATCTAACGTGTCAAAGGAAATGACTGAATTGGAGGGAACATTAAAATGCAGTAGCATGATAAGGGCGCTTTGCGCACTTATTTAGGTCACAAAACATGGACTATTGTTGAAAGGGAGCCTTCCTCCATGAATATTACATCACCAAGCTGCTCCACCCACAAATGAATATTACATCACTCAGCTGCTTAATCCAGGATTCGAACTCCCCACCCTGGGGTTGTAAGCCCAGCAATGTCCATCCTTTGCCAACTTGGATGTGCCCCGGGGGGCTACTTTTTATAATTCTTAATATGCTCTAAAATCGTAAAGCACGTTAATAATTTTCCGAAAATACCAACATTTCATTTTCTTACCTACAATCGACGACCGCTGCATCACCTACATTTTTCCAGAGACCACGTGGCAACATAATCACCGTTCCCTGGATAATAGGACCTATCAACTTAACGTATTAAACCTGCAAAGTGCGGCTCAATACAAAGATCGAAAATGTCCATCGGGATCCCAAAATTAATTTCCCTGATTAAGGGACTACCGGATTGAAGATATCAATGTCGGGTAAATTAAAGTCACGGTCACTGAACTTTCATCAAATTTTCAACTGGATAATTAAATTTTAAATTTATTGCAACCAAGTCATTCATATTCAATTGCACGAGTTACCATGTTTGATTCGTTACCAAAATTAACGTAAGAGTTTTTTGTGGCTATTGTTTGGGTAACGTGTAACAATTAAGCTTCTTGGATAGGTTCAATGACACACAGTTTTGAACGGGTTTTTAAAAATTTGACGTGTCAAAAGAAATGACTGAATTGGAGGGAACATTAAAATGCAGTAGCACGTAAGGGACTTGATGGTTGTGTTTGACATCTATTTTGGAGAAGAATTTGAATTGGAATAGTAATTGATGGAAGAATGTGCGGTTAAAATGTAAGGAAAATTTTTGGATTTATGTGTAATATTATTTTATTGATAGAATGCGTGGTTGAAATGAAGAAAGAGAATGAAAAAAAAAAAAAATGGATGTCAAACAAGGGCATAATTGAAAAACATGTCCTCCATGGTGACAAAATATAAAACGAATTTTCGTGGACGATCGATCGGCAAAGAAGTGAGCCTTAGCTATGATAGATTCCAGTATTCTTTCTGCCCATTCTACGATGGAAATAAACCATAGAGTTAACTCAAATAAATGCAACTGCAGCAATGTTGAAATTTGATGTATGCTTTACCTAAAGAATTGGTTTTTAAACCACAAATGTAACTATTCCGACTACTTGTTTCTCCCTCTAAACATCACTGTAAGACAATCTTTTTTTTAAAAAACCAGTAAACATGGTTAGCTCCATGACTAATGTAGAAAATAATAATAATAACAACAGCTTTTAATCTTTGCATTTTTGGACTGATGAATGCGTAACAACCATTTAAATTCAGACGAATTATGAAATTGACAAAAATTAAAGAAATGGGGGCGAGTTCACTGCATACCTTTGAACAGCAAACCAACTCAGAAAAGGCGTGAGGCAGAGAGATATTTAAAGCGTGAGCCGGTAAAACTCGGACGTAAGTGCTCCCGGAGCGGTGACAACCTTCATTCCAAGCGCTGCCGAAAATGGTGAAGCGGGAGGCAGCCAAACCTTTGATGGAAGTGCTGCTGGAGCGCCGACGGTACCTTCGTCTGAACTGCGGCCGGAGATGGTGAGGCGTGGGGATGGCTTTCGTTTCTGTGGGTGGAAGCAAGATTTTCGCTAAATGCTCCACATAGTTTCCTGTCTTCTCGCCGGCAGGTACTAGCCTCCGAATATTGTTGATGTTAGGAATCTGATAAAGAAGTTCCGATGCATATTCTGATGCTTTGAGGTATTAATATTTTAATAACGCTCATGTGAAAGGTATACCGGGTGTCAAAGCTTTATTACTAGAAGAGTATGGTGTTCGACTGATTACTTACGATCTACCTGGTTTTGGAGAGAGTGATCCACATCCTAGCAGAAACCTTAACTCTTAAGCTCTGAATTTGTCATACTTAGCGGATGCTGTAGGAGTAAATGGAAAATTCTGGGTTGTTGGGTATTCAGGTGGCTCGTTGCATGCTTAGGCTGCTCTAAAATACATTCCAAATCGAGTTGCAGGTGTGCTGTACTCTATAGAGAGAAAAGTACAAAAAATTGGGAGGGCAATGTTTTATATAATTGTTATGCTTGGTTCCTGTGTATACTCTTCAAGGGCAGTGATAAAAACATGTTTAAAACAAAACCAAATTGTAAACCCCCATTGCGCCGCAGAGAATTCCAATCCCCACCTTATTCGGTGCATGGCAGCATTGGCAGGGTATTCTGTGGTGCAATATGGTAGTAAATTGTGATGAAACTGTGCTCATCAGCAGTGAAATGCACTTGTAAGCATCATCCTGCCGGCTACACATCAAGAAGGAAGATTCTATTAAAATACTAGTAGGACATTCAGTGCATCTTTGAAATTTTACAATGTGTTAATGTGTGTTCTTACAGGTGCAGCCATGTATGCTCCACTGGTTAATCCATACGAGTCAAGCATGACTAAGGACGAGATGTCCAGAACTCGGGATATATGGAGCTTGGCAACTTGTTGATCTTTAAAGGACAGAATTTTTTATTCTGTCTCTGCTGTTGGGTTTGTTTTTTGAAAAACCAAAGCCAACAAGTTCAGATTAGAGAGTACAGAGATTGGTTAAAAAAAAAAGAGTTTGTCCTGATTTTCATTTGCTGAAACTTTTTTAGCTTTGGAATTTATTTGCCCCAATACGCAAGATATTGAAATTAGCACAATAATATTTCATATGCTTGTAACTATGATAATTAGCGGATGAGAGGTTAAAATAGAGTTTATCAGTTGACTATAATTCTGTAAGCTTGTTATACTTCCGTTATCTAAGATATGTTCCACCTTTGTTTATTCAGGATACAGATCTGGTTGGGAAATCATCCTTTGAAGAATTGTGGCACAGGGACGTTGAAGAGTCAATTCGCCAGGGAAGTGCAAAACCATTTGTAGAGGAAGCTATGCTGCAAGTATCAAATTGGGGTTTTAGCTTCATGGATCTTCAAGTGCAGAATAAGTGTTCTAGAAAGGGCTTTTTCCCTTGGCTGAAGTTCATGTATGGTGACAGAGTGTGTAAATTGACTGGATTTCTTGGCCCAATTCACATATGGCAGGTTTGCAGGCATTTCCTGTTACTTTTTCCTCGTGCTTAGATACTTTTGGTTTTGGAAAATGAAACTCTGACGACTCCATTCTAACCATATTATCCTTGAAAACAATACGACATTCTAGCTCAGAGTCCATTTTTCCTGATATTGCCAGTACTGTTGAAACAGGGGATGGACGATATGGTAACTCCCCCATCAATGGCTAACTATGTGGCCCGTATTCTACCCAATGCTGTTGTACATAAACTTCCAGTAGAGGGTCACTTCTCTTATTTCTTTCTCTGTGATGAATGCCATAGACAGATACTCTCTACCCTTTTTGGAGAGCCGGGTCCTCTTGAAACTGTAGAGGAAGCTTCGGGAAATGATAGTGAAGAAGAGAGATCAGACCTCAGCTGTTTACACATTGGAACGGTATGTCGTTTGGCTTTTGAAGCTACTATGTATGTACTACAGGGTGCTCCTTCCTTTGTCGACATAGAGGCAAATAACAATCTTAAACAAATTATACATCAAATTTGTTTTATGCATGACATCATCAGAGAATAGAGTTTGGAAAAGAACCTACAACACACTACGCATTATATAGTAACGGAAATTCTGGGAAGAACCAAATTTTCGTATTTGATATGGGACACTACGTAGCTGTTCGATCAGTTTTTAAGATTTACACCACGAATTTGAGACTGATCAACTCCTTTTGCAAGATTAATAGTTAGAATATATCACATTTTATCATAAAGCTGTTTATCTCCAGAGACAGCTCCTTCTCTGGGCACATTGATGTTAACGCTCTCATAGTTTGTGTGTTAATTGCCATTGCTGTCCATTTCTGTCATTTGCTTCACTTGTGTTGCTTCTTCTTCAATCTCTGGGGACTTGTATTCTTTCTTCTTACCCCAAATAACAAGATAAAGGCCCAAAACTATTACAATGGCTCCAAAAACCCTGTACAAAAGTGATACCAGTTTCATGTCTTTAAGGATTTGTGCACACTCACATCATGTTCACACACAAAAGTAGACAAATACTGAACAGATGGTAGCATTTTTTCTTCTTTAATACTGTGCACTTCTCTCGAGTTTAACATACCGCTATAAGCATATAGATAAGGTTCTAGGAAGAGGTTAATACTCACCTTCCTAAAAACATTTGCTCGGCAAAAATGAAGGAGCTTAATACAGCAACGATAATCATGTTCAATGGGCTGAATGCAGTTACAAAAACTGGGCCTCTCTCTTTCATTACCATTCCTTGGATGTAATAAGTAATTCCCGAACAAAATATGCCCTGCAATATTTGGTTTTGAGCTATTCTGGGTTAAAAAAATTTCCTTTCAATTATCGGAAAGTAAATTCATGCCCTGTTGGAAAGAAATTTAATTAACTTGGAAAAATGTAGTCATTGTCTAATGGTCTAAGCAAGGACAATCTGGTTGCACTGAACCCGTATATTTGATACGTTAGACTAGACTTGATTAGTAAGTTCTCTGTCAAATTTTGTCTAGTCCAATGTATGAAACATGTCATTATAGATTGCCATTTATTAAAAACATGTCACAATCAAGATAATTTTTTTTATATCTAACAAGTTGGTCGTGTTCAAAGTATCGTCATCAATGTCCAAATTATTAATTACAAGTAAATTCTTTCAATATGTCGCTCTTACAGTGTAGGCAACTGCAAGAAATTTGGTGTCCCAGTTTATAGACCAGACCACAGCTTTCCCCCTCTCCATTACCAGAGCCACTATCCCTCCCTGGGATGTTCCCAACAGGCATATCCAAGCTGAGAGAGAAAGCTCAGCAGGATATGTTCTTAATGTGATAGCCTGGAAATACACAACACAGGTAACAGTAAGCACGAACCTAAACGACATGTTTGCTAGGTTGGACTAGATGATACTGTACAGAATTAGCATCGTTTGGTACTGTGTGCTAAACATATCCTTAGTTATTGATTTTTGTACGGTTTAGTCACCTGCAAATTCATGAAGCAAGCCCAGCTGAAACATCCAATTGTGATCATTAGGGAACCCTTGATTGAATGTCGAAGATTCATTTCAACTCTTTGTTGTTCATCGCTGCTGCCTCCTTTCGTCCATGGCAGCTCTATAAGTGAACCTTTTAATAGGGTCATAAGCATGGTTCCTGCCACAGTTGCTACAGTGCCTGCTAACTTACCTTGGCTATGGATGCTCTTTACCTTTAATTTCTCGAGCCTATGACAAAAATATTTAATAATTTTTGGTTTGCATTTGTGTAAGCAGGGATTCACATTGTGTAACAAACATCACGATATCAACCTTAAGATGCAAGCCATGACGAATGTAACGGCAGGAAGAACGTTGCACATAGCAGCTGCAAATGTTGCTGTTGTGTATTTCATCCCGAGAAAGTACAGGTTTTGGTCTATAACCGGCCTGTTATAGTACTCAGAAGCTTATTACATAGATAGCTAAAAATCAAAGTTTTAGTAAATTTTAACAAAAGTTAATAAAATGTGTGATTGAAAATGAGGACCAAGCAGGGGGGCTTAGAGACTTACTCCAATAAGGCGAGAAGCATTAACTTGCCAAAAATCGAAAAAGTCATCTTAGGCCTTATTTTCCTGTGGAAAAGAAGTAATATTAGCCTGCTAACTTCACTTGAACTAGAATAGGTAGAGAAAGAGAGATTGACTTGTCCAGAATGAGTGCAAAAGGGGCCATGACAATTGAAGCTATGGCATGGCGATAGACGACAAATACATAGTTACTCATTCCTTTATTTAATGCTGCTTTAGAGAGGATATCCATTCCCGCAAAACCAAATTGCAGAAAAACTACGGCAAAGAAGGGTTTAGCCTTGTGAAATCGAGTGCACATTGTCTCTGTTGATAAAAGGTTCTTCATTTCACCCAGTTTTGGTCACCACATCGAAATCTTCAAGACGACTCTTGTAAACATATACTACGAGTAATCAACCCTCGATGAATTGGGACTTGAGTAAGTTCATGAGAATTAGTACCTACTTAGGTTCTTGTCTTAGTCCTCTAAATTATTCTGCATGCTTTTTTATCTTCATTTGGTCAAAAGCAAGTGAAAACACGCGATTTATAATGATTCACTTTAAATGTGAGAGTTACATGACTTGCGTCGACTTGTTACCATGAAGTTTTAGATTCTGATCACACGTGTCACTCTCAGCTGAGAAAAGAGAGGCTCTTCACCTTTAATACCTTTTATTTAAGTAGGGAGGAATTATTATGACAACCTAATACATTAAATTGCCTAGCATGCATCTAGAACATTAAAAATAATTGCCTCTCCCAAACTCGACCACCCTTTTAGCCTTCCCTCTATACTGTGCATGTGATGATTCCTTCATCGCATTAGAATGGAAAAGTATGTGCTGTATTAAACTTCACATTTTCAATAGAGAAAAAAGAAGTTGCTTTAGTTGGAATGAGTTTTTACAGTACCGAGTGTTGGATTGTGAAGAACGAAATGTCTCTAGGAAGATGAGGATGAATGTGTAGTCATATTAGAATAGGGATCGTGCTACATGTACCGAATTTTTTTACCTAATCCCTTACCAACTACTCACAATAGGGGGCGTGGACCACATCTTGGGGATTTTTTTATTCACGCGGGTCCTGCGTGCATGTGAGATGGGGTAAACAATTCAGTACATTAAATTATGTACAAATATCTTTACCCTTAAAATAGATAAAATAAAAAATGAGAACGCGTGCTAACAAGTTGATATAACATCAACTAAAGTAAATAATAATAAAAAGACTAAAGTTCGACAGTCTTTTATACGCACGTGATAGAATAGTTCATTCAAATCACGACACTATTATAACCATTTAATCTATTATTTTTGATAATTTGCATCCAGCACTTTGTTTTTCTTGTGCTTTCTTCATCGATGCATTGCATGATATTCCAATTCCTTTCTCGAATAATAAGAAAGAGAATTAGTTCCTGATTGGATTCCTTGGTGTATGCTAAGATTCAAATCCCTAAATAGTTCCAAATATCCTTATTCGAAATTAGCATTCAGATTATCTTTTTAATATTGGAATTTTCAGTGACATCAGTGGGTGTGTATAATATCCAAGAATGAGAATTTACCGGCATTCTAAAAAGTATAAAAGCGTCACGAGACGTGGAGGTCAAGCTTTGAGAGCGAGCTCAGACGAGACATAGGCGTAAAAGAATGTTGTCTTATTTTAATATTATTTTAAATTTTTAATCAATCTAAAAATCATTTAATAATTTCAATAATACATATCAAACATATAAAATTATAAAATATTATATTAACAAAAGTGCCCATAGGCTTGAAAAAATAAAAAGAAAAGCGCAATAAGGGCAGGGCTTTTTGAGCCCAATTCGTACCTAACAATAAGGGCAGGGCTTTTTGAGCCCAATTCGTACCTAAGTGCCGTTTTTTAGAACACTAAAATTTACTAGTGCACGCTTGGCTAAGCTTAATTTCTTTTATTATAAGTATGGTATAACACAAATAATTTTCTTTCTTTGTAGTTCTTAGCTAAAAGTTTCATATTTCAAAAATACAGTCTACCTTACCTAGAGGGAAAAAATTTATAAACAAAATTTACTTAGCCCCCACTTGTCTTCATTAAAAATCAGATTTTTAGTAAATTTTTATAAAAATTAATGAAATGTATAAAAAAAATTTCTAAAAATTAATTATTAATTTTAACAGTCCATTTTTTTGGACTTTTTTAGCTAAATACTTGGCCGAAAATGCACTGAATAAAATGATGGCATGTTGTTGCTTCCACGCAAAGCGATTCTAAGCATCCCATGGTGGAACTGCCTGCCAATAACAAAAGACTGATGGAACATTTTGGATCAATTGAACCTTTCATCTTTCCAGCATGTTTGGAAAGTTCTAAACAGTTTAAATCCTGTTTGATAACCAATATTTGAAAACTCGTTTTTCTACGTACTTACCCCCTGCTCGACAACCATTACTTGAAAACTATTTTTTCTACGTACTCATTTTCAATTACATTCACACAATAGAATATTCTACATCAAACTCAAAACTTTTTCCAACATTTTAACCACATTCTCCTAAAAATTACTATTCAAAACATTGTTTTGGCCAAATAATGGTCATCAAACACGAGTTTATTTTCAACCACATAATCTAAAAAAAATCACTATTTAAAACATTATTTTCCATCAAACAGGAGCTAAATTATAATATATAAAAATAAAGTGAATAAGCGTTCAGTACCTTTAAATCCCTCAAAATGTGTAAATATAAAGTAACTTAAGTTTTATATAGTTACTTCAGCATATAACATCTATCAAAATTTCACGAATGCGAAACTGAATCACATTAATCAAATTTGTGTGTTGCACGGGTAATCTTCGGCATTCAGATAGTATAGTTTAAAGAACCAACACGTGTGCTCAAATTAGATAGTATAGTTTAGAGAACCAACATATATGCTCAAAGTTAGAATTTAACCATCAAAATCCAATGCAGAAGTAGAGACCACGAAAATAAAGAATAGTGAAGAATAGCAGAAGACAGTGGATGGTATATCACAATTCACTAACACTTGCGAGTTTGGACCAATATAAAGAGAGCAGCTTCAATATTACACTCAAATCAGCCATAAAATAAAACCAATTTACTAAATTATCATCTTCAGTCAACCCAATGAAGAAGAGTTCATGAGAAAGACTTAAATGCTATTACTCTCTCAAATAAAGATTCTCCCAAAACACAATTGTGTAGAGACTATATTAAATGAGAGACAACATTACAAGCAACATTGGTATTGTCAAAACATTAATTCCTCCCTCAAAATGGTTATGTAATTGGTCGGCCTACCTTCAATGCAAAGGATTGCTCAAGAACCACAGCAAGCCGACTTTTGTGCTGCTTGAGCACCCCCTGCAGTTTGGTCCGCTTGGGTAATCCTAATGGATGGAGCCTGTGATAATCAAATAACGGATAGGTCAGTACTGAGCACTAATGAGCATGTTCGGCTAAACTGAAAAAGTTGCTCAGGAGTAAATTAGTATAAAAATAAAAATATTTATTGGTCAAAGTTGAAAATAAGCTAATTATTTCGACGGTAAGCTATGAGTTACTTTCAAAATAAGTGAACTGTTACTTAAAAGTAAGTTATCCAAATACGTTTGGAAACAAAAGTAACTTTTACTTTTTAAGCTTAGCCAAACATGCTCTTTAAAATTCCCCAACAAGGAAAAAACAGTACCTCAGGTCTTGAGTCCGTCTCGGAAAGTCTTTGCTTTATATCCCTGCCTATTGAGAAGAAAACCTCCTCCACATTCATATTTGTCTTTGCACTCTGTTTAACATAATGTCATCAGAATAAAATTCTGGCAAATATTTGCAACATCAACAACAACTCAACAAGCACTACTTACAGTCTCAAAGAATTTAATTCCATATTCATCAGCAAGTGCTTGGCCCCTGGATGTCGGAACGGCCTACAGAAAGAAGTAAGCCAGATCAATATTAAATAGCAAAAACAAGCTAAGTTACATATAAAAGATGTATAATTGATGCAAGTTTGTGTCTATCTGATGTAAAGTCACCCATCTAATTATTAGTACCCTATATGTTAAATACCTCTAATGGTTACTGAATTATTTAGTGAGCAATATTGTTCCACGTCCAAAATTAATGACTCAATTGCCTAACAATTGATATCACATTTGAGAAAAAACCTTGTAAAATTTAATAGAAAGGAAAATTAACTATATGTCAATATATTTAATGATTTTACTTTATGCACAGACTATCTCATAGATAGGTAAAAAGTTAATTAGTATGCTGCCAGGCTTCCTATCACCAAGTTGCAATAAAATTAGAAAAATGTGACACCATAATTTTTACCCAATTGATGATTTCTCCAAAATCCAAAAGCACATTTTGTCTGTCTCTACTTCATAAATTGTTAGCATGCAAAAA